>OMKK01033490.1:0-13307 GCA_900302305.1 Polymixia japonica | reverse complement strand
GCAGAAGATAATGTATCTTTGATTGCCTACCTACCAAAACACACACACACACACACACACACACACACACACACACACACACACACACACACACACACACAGTAACCCAATCATCAAAGCACACTTTTACAATGATACCTAATGTGTCTAATTACATGTAATAACAATGTTGGCCTAAAATGAGATGTGACCTTGGTGTATGTTATTTGATAGGGTGATGATATTTAATGGTTTGATATTTTAGAATATATGTGAATATGGACTTTGACATTCAATGCAAATCATTGCTATTTTACAGTGTAGACAACTATTGGATTGATTTTTTTTTAAAGCACAAAATTACACATTATTTTAAAGGGAATCTTTTCCCCGGAGTGTTTTTACGCATGATGGATAATTGAGTTTTGTTCAAAGTCTGACCTATAATCTTGTAATTCATCGCCCAAAGAGCAGCACATGTCTCTGTGAACGAGTTTAACAGCAGGTGCCAAGTGGTCACCTGAGGAACACTGGGCAGGATTTTATAAATTGGAAGACTTTCTGACCAGTCACGTCACATGACGGGAGCTATGCCGAGGAATGTTCCAATGGAGAAAGATTAACCTTTCAAAATATCAAAATAGTGAAATGCCTTTGATAATTAAGTTGGGGTAAAGTACAATAAGCAGGCCTACTGTGCAAAAATGCACAAATACGATGACGAATCAGATTTGAGACGAAATAATTATCATCATTTCAGTCGTGTGACGGTATGGTTAAATTAACTCAATTCGAGTCGATAAAATCATGTTAATTTAATGGATTCACTCAAAAGCATACATGGAGTAACACGAGTATAAAAATAGATATCAGATCAGTTCCCAAACGGGGAAAAAAAAAAATCTCAAATCGGCAATACAACAAAATAATTTGCTATGAAAAAAATAAATATTAAATAACAAATATCTAAATATTGGACTTAAATCTTACGCCGATGGCGTCTTACATGCCACCGAAAACTGCGTAAATGCATGCGTAAAAGTTCAAAACGCACAACGCACACACACAGCTTGTTGCGGGTCTAAACTGAGATGCATATATGTTACATTCAGTGGAAATATGTTTTGGAACAACTCTCCTTTTTTTGCGCCGCGGCCCAGTTACCGCAAAGCAGAGGAACCCGTACCTTCAGCTCCACATGGCAGTGTACCGGCGTCCAGGTCATCCTGTAACACTCCGTCTCCGTCTCCTCCTTCACCTCCAGCGAGATCTTCACCTCCGCCACCGAGTCCCACGTATAGCAGAACTCGGTTTTGTTCAACCAGCACAGGTTCCTGACGAAAGGAACCTCGGTCTCCGGGTTCCCCACGTTCCCCACGTCGATCTCCACGTAAGTGTTGTCCTCCGTCAGTGTCTGTATGACCAGGGAGTGGGTTCTCCTCTCCCAGATCAGTCCGCTAAAAGTCCCCTTGAGGATCCAGTTCTTGTTGGGTTGATCCACGACTTGCCAGTATATGATCCCGATGGTCATGACAAAGAAGACGGCCACCCCGAGACAGGCTATAGCTCCCTTCCAAGTTTCGTTCATCTCTTTCAGTCCCGTGTCCCATGTTACCTCTGGGATGGGACTTGGGTTCCTATTTCGAGCGTGAGGCATGTTGTTGTTGAGGTGAGCAAGAATCAAATACAAAAAAAGTTGAAAAAACCTCTGTTGGTTATGAATCTGTGATGCTTCATCTTGTCATGGTGTTTGCATTCAGACTAGGGTAAAAAGCCTACTTTTATTTTTTTTTATCTACACCGGTTAACCGTTGCTTTTGCGCAATTGTGCCAGCTGCAGAGACCTGTCATGTGAGGGGGGAAAACTGTCAAAAAAAAATCCCAACGGAGAAAAAGTATCGATGAATCATTAACTTACCACATTGCTGCTGCTTTTAAAAGTGTTGGTTTTGTGATTGCATTGGCCGCTGAGCAGCGAGTAGCACCAAAGCCGGGTTTGGCAGCTGTATGCCTACGAATAGCTTCTAAGACGCTGAGTTGCTTGCCCTGCACTTTCTGCCCGGGTCTGACGTAACGCAAGGCTGTTTCTTCAGAAAGGTAGAGAGGAGAGAGTGATTAGGAGTCGGTGGGTCCCTGGAGCTGCCGGCTGGGGGCCACTAGGGCCGTGGACAGCGGGGAGGGACTGACCCACGCTGGCTCCCCTCCGTGCGCCCTGCACGACGCGTGAGACCGTTTGGTTGTTTTGCTAAATTGTCTTTGGTTAAAATGGTCCTGATGAGTTTTGATCTGAGCAGCATTTGGAGTGGATGAACAACTGTAATGGCATCCAGGCTAGGAAAAATAAAAACTCCAACGCCTCTAAGAAAAACATGAACCAACAGTCCCACACTCACCTCACACGACAACTCTGTTTTTCATAAAAGATATTCCAGTTTACAAATTCTTGTTCGTGAAATATAAGATTAAACGACACTAGATAGTACATAATGGCAATATTGAAATGTTTAACACCTGGATGACTTAGGTCCGTTTTGTGCGTAAAATAGGGTCACATATAAAAGACAAACCACAATGCCACAATTTAACGGCCTACAGAGTTTTTTTTCCCCAGCTTGATTTGTGTAACCTATTATGGATGTGTGGCAATTATATAGCAACAATACATTTGTTCTGTTCATAGACAAGTTCAGTTTCATAAAATGTGATTTTGTGGGGGGTTTTTTGTAATAAGCGCAGGAAAAAGAAATCCGCAAATACGTTAGATTGTAATCTTGCGTTTGATATCCGACACAAACAACTGCATTGTAGATTGTAGATAATCGTTAAGGCGCTGCCTGGCTCCCGGGGTATGACGGAGAAACATTTGGGGGCAGGAATGTTGTTTATGAGTATTTCAAGGGTAGGAGTAGCTGTGTGATTGGTCTGACGGTTGCATGTGCAGGCAATTGGACTGTCAACAACCATTGTGTCTGGAATCACAAAGTCACCCTATAGCTGAACTACTGTCATTCTGCCTGATATAGATATATGTGATATATATATATAAATGTACATGTCCCATCAACGTACAGTATATGTCCTCTTCACCAGAAGACATTCCATAACATGGACAGAAGTATCCATAATTAAATGCTTTGATGCCCAAAAGTTGGCTATCGCCGAAGAATATTCTGTGACATGAAATTGTAAAACCACAGCGATCTAAATCAGATGCTACTAATTTCCACTAGTTTTGATGTGGTGTAGCTATACAATCAATTTCAACAGTTATGACTCCAATATGGTTATACCTCGGGAAACCATAAGCAAAACTCTCAAACGTTATTTGAGCTAAAACGTTGAAGGAGAGGTAGCTATGTTGTGGCTTGAACAATGTTGAAATGTATATAGGTTAAGGTCTACCATGTTGCAGTGCTCTAGATATCCACAGAGTGTTGGCTGACATACCTTGAAGATCAGTTGCCCCTGTCCCTGTTTGTGCATGTCAGGCCTCCTTGATCCATCACATAACTCTGGCAGGGAGAGAGACACTGGATAAGGCTGTGGGAACCTGTGTGAGCACTCTACCTAATCACCCCAGTTCCAACTGCAGCGGCTTTCAAGATCTCTGGAAATCAATGTGTGTGTGTGTGTGTGTGTGTTTGTGTGTGTGTGTGCACGCGTGTGTTTACCATCCCCATGTTACATAAACTTTGAAACCTCTTATCAAGTTTTCAGGTAAGGATGAGAAACCGAGTTTCTTAGAGTTAGGGGTGTGTGTGTGTGTGTGTGTCATGTGCGTGTGTCAGTTTCTATGTGCATGCACATGCGTACGCGTGCGAGCGAGTGTGCACATTTGCGTGCTTGCGCCAACGAATCCCCTGAAATTCAAGTTCAACATGGGCCCTTGTGGCAGCCAGGCTCCTGGGTCAGAGGTCAGGCTGATGACATCAACGGAACATCCAGGGGGGAGGGTCTACATTTCCATGCCAACCGGATTGCCCCCAACTCAATCACCCAGTCTATAAATAGGCGCAGGGCTGCTGCACGGCACGCACCCTGTCCACCAGGAGTGCGAACATGGAACATGAAAAACGGAGGAATCTGACGTGAACCGGGCCACCGCTTATGGCCACAAATTCAGTGGCGGTGAACAGAGAGCGAGGGTTTAATCGGGGTGTAGGGACTGATGGCTGTGTGTAAGGGCAACCGATGGCTGCGTTTTAAACTGTGGAGAGTTCAAAGGTGCAATTAAGACAACAAACAGTGGACTTTTTTTTTTGCGGGAGCTATTTTGGTGACAGAAATGACACAAGGGCTTCAGATTCTCCTGGGCTGATTGTTGTTTTAATTGTGTTTGCGATTCACTTTTTGAAAGCTGAAAGTCTGGCATTCCTCTTGAAACTATAAAATACATACAATTTGCTCAGAGGTGAACGTTATATCTTAATATAATTCTACACATAATTCTGTAATCTATAATTCTATATTAGGATATAGGAGCAGGACTCTCCGTAAAACCACAGTTTGTTTTCTCAGCATCTGAAAAAAAAACCCTGAAAAACAAACAAACGAGTCATTAAAGTTCTGATCCATTGGTCTGTATTCATTCATTCATTCATTCATTCATTCTCAAAGGAGAAGTGCCGGTGTTGAATCAATGAATTGGTCCCCTGTAGCATCTGTCCTATTCATTACGATGTAAAGACAGAAGTGACCATAGACCTGCTCTCCTGCTCAGTGGCCCTTGATAGATAACAGATTACTGAGGCTTACAATCCCCTCCTGCCAATGAAACATCTGCTACAGATTGTCAACAGGGGACAAAAATGGTTTTATAAACAGCTGCTGCCAAAAACGATAATTGGATCCCTCGACACATTTCTCCCTCATCCCTGACTGTACTACATAGCACACATAACATCCCCACTGGGAGTGGAGCCCACACCCTACTGTACTGGCCCTGCCCCTGCTCCAACCCCACATCACTTAACGAGCCACCGTTGAGTCAACCCTCCTGAATCTGCCTTAGGCCCAAAGCTCGCCTCTGCCGTTTCCTATCTTCTAACTCTGTCTGTCTTTGGTCACGTTCCGCCTCTTGTCCTGAGCCGTCCGTCTATCTGCTTTGCAAATACGGCCGGGCCCTGAGGGCGCTATCGAGACTGTTTGTCTGTGTAAAGCTCACATTGTTGTGAACGCATACTAGCCAAACTAGTCATATGGGGAAATGATTCGAGGCAATAGGATGACCCATTCTTCTTGGGAAGGGATGAAATGGCTTCAGAAGAAAAAAAAAGCCCCGACTGAAACACTGGGTCCCTTTACAAGCAAAACTATTCACCTCAACTGACAAACTTTTCCATCTTTCCGTCTGGATCTTCAATTTACCCCTTTTGCTTTTTCTCTTCTCTGGGATATTCAATACCGACAACTTCTCCCAGGCTGCCTCAGTGGTGGAGGGGGAAAGTTTCCATGCGGCCCCAGTGTCTGCTCCTGGCGGGACAATCCTGCTGCAGACCGAACTGTTTCCGTCTATCCACCTCTCTCCAATTAAAGCATGCTCTCTCTCTCTCTCTCTCTCCCACTTACTTTCTCCTGCTTTGTACTGCCACTACCCTAGCCCTGACCCCTTATTCCATCACACACAGAAACACACAGACACACACACACACACAAAGACATTTAGAATAGTGTGAGTAAAATCTCAGGAAATGTTGCTGCTAATACACTGAGAGCTTTGTTGCACAGTTTAAAAAGGGACGGATTGATGATAAAACTCTGCTACTTTCTGAATTGACACCTGATCCCTGAATGTGTGCACCTGAGGCGGGTGTTTTGGTTTGTGTAATGTGCAACTGTGTGAGCGAGTGAGTGTGTGTGTGTGTGTGTGTACGTGTCTTTGTAAGCGTGAGCCGAGTAGCTATGAGCCAAGGAAATATGAAGTCAAGCTATAAAATGTTACTTCTGTGTAACTGTACCATAAACAAAAAAAAACAACCCATCAACATTTACACAAAGAGCAAATTTAAGAAGTAATGAGATCAGCAGGACTATCTCAGGCTTTTGCCCCGGTCATGTGGAAGGCAACAAAACCTCCTTAACCATGTTCACATCTGCATGACCCGTGTCACGACCAGCGAAATGAGATAATATGGTTTACTTTTATTTTCCATCAAAGAGCCCAACTGTGTGCACTAACAAACAGGGCTGTGCCACATCTATAAATGGCAGAGTTGGACAACAGTGTGAGACCAGACCTTTGGCTGAAGGTTGAGCTGGTTCATGTTGCTGCCCTCCCTCCTCTCCCCCTAGACTTGGTGCGCCCAGGCTGGATCCTCGCTAAACATTGGCACCCCGACCAAGGTAATCAGTGCTGCTACTGCTACTGATGCGACAGTAGGCTCCAGGGCCCAGGCCAAGGGCAGATGGCGGAGGGATGGGGGTCATTAGAATATGGGAATCAACCCCACACACAAAACATACACACACAAGCATGCATGTGCAAACATGCACACACGTCACATACTCCACACATCACATACACACACACACCTTTCTAAGAGGGTTGTTTTCTCACCCCTCCGTTTCCTGGAACTCCAACATCTAGAGTTGCTCTGGTTTCCCCCTTTACACAATCTCGGAAGCCTTCGGCTATCGGTCTGACGACAATTTGCCTCTGGGGGCAGCAGCCAATATTATAACGGATATCCGGGCCAAGACTTTTAATTAAATTAAAAAGCTAATAAAAAGCTAGAATTAAAAAAAAAAGTGAATAGAAAGCGAATTCCACCTCTTTTTCTCACCCACTCAAACGTGATTGGTCAATACTACTCAGACTACAGACTACAAACGGAAACCGGAACGCTTCCGATACCAAAATCTTGTCCCGTTGCCTACAGATTCTGCATTCATATGCAGATATCTGTTTATAGAGATTACCCTTCACATACTACCCACCAACTCCAAGTACACCCTGGTCATTCCTGTCTGGTGATCTCCCATCCCTCCTCAGGGTTGTGGTTGCAGGAGATTACATGAAAGTGGGTAATAGTAATCTGAATACAAAATCATCGCTGCAATCTGTTAACAATTAAAACAGGTCTATTTTTGGGGGGAAGGAAACTTTTTCTTTTTGCGAGATTATGCACATAAATATCCTTTTACAAATTATGATTTCTTTTTTGGTTTCTGGGGACGGTTGACTGGGAATGCATTCTCTTCTCCAGTGACTCCCTGCTTCACACAGACACAGTTACAGACATTTACACCTGGGAGCTGCCGAGTAGAACCACAATCTTCAGTGCCTTGCTCAAGGACAGCTCAATGGTAGTTGCTGAGGGCCAATACAGGAATATTTTCTTTTAATGACTTTTCTACAGATTCTTCCTGCCAGTCTGGGGCTTGAATCAGTGACATCCCAGCCACAAGCCTGCTTTTTTAACCTCTAGGCACTGCCACCCTTGAGTGATAACTGTTGATAATTGTAAATAAATAATAAGATTCACAGTCTGTGTTCAGTTAAATTCAGTTTAATTTTTAATTTATCTTATTTTTTTTATTTTAGGGCAATGCAATTCAATAATTAATCTGAATCTTTAGATTAGAAGAAACTTTAGTGGTGGTCAAACACACACACACACACACACACACACACACACTCTCATATGTGGTATCTTAACTGATGGAAACTTCCTCCCTTGGCATAGTGTGGGCTGTAAGCTATCCTGCCCCTGCCAGGTCTGAACCAGCTGAGCCAGGGACTCAGGTTCCACTCAGGGGGTCCTCAATCATTCTTACCCCCATGGCAGGCACATCGTAGTGGGTGTGAGGTCAGGCGCTGGGGCACAAGGTCTGAAGGAGGGATGGGACCAGTGGGACAAGGTCTCCCTCTGCTGATGTCTAATAATATGTGCCCAGAGAAACGCACACAATGGCACACCCGATGGGGAAAATCCACTCTAAAACAGAGCACACGTTATCCTGTAATCTCCAGACAAGACTGAATTCATGGACACCATCACAGTCATGTCAAAGTCTTGTTTTCTGATCCATAAGTGCTACTTGATTGTTGTGTGTGATAAGGATGTGGATATAATTGTATATACTCCTATCCACTATGACTACCCTGCCTCTTTTGGCTGTTGGGTGATGGCTGCTTGTCTGTTTTGTGTTATAGATGCCCAGTAGTGGTCGGGTCGTTGTGTTTATTGGGAACACCTGGGCCCGGTGTTCCCAGTACTATAAGAGCGCACCGCACTCGTTCCATGGAAGGGAGAGAGAGGTTCCCATTCTTGTCTTTGTGGTTTTCCTTTTACCATACAGCACTCCACTCACTATTTTATCATTTATCATGCATACATGCCAACACTACTGATTTACTGACTGCTACACCTCATAGCATTTTGACATTTTTAGTTGCTTCAAATAAATTAATGGTTTCTTTTGCTTTAACTTCTGGTGTCACCTCCTGTTATTTGTTGTGGTTTTTGAGCCAGTCATGACACCACTTTTTTGTTTTTCTGACCAATACTGCACCATTATTTTTTATTACTGTTAGCTTTTACACAAATTAAATTAATTAAAAAAAGATTGACTGAATATGGCTAACACTTGAATTTGTTTCACCAACTCCACTCCTAAGTGTACTGTACTGGACGTTAGCCTTATAGTCTTTAGCCATTAGCCTAATTACATTTTTTTTTTTTTACCTTAGCTTTTAGTGTTAGTGAAAATTGCGTTATATGAGATTACATCACCTGGGACTGACAGACTTGCAGAAGAGAAAGGTCATGCATGATGCATGTTGCTTCCTGTGCTTCCTGTTGGTGAAACACCACTACGCATGCGCGCTGGGATTGTTCCCGGAAATACTCCACACGTGTAGCCTTTTTTGACAGCAAGTCCTTGAAAAGACAACAAAACAACAACCAGCGTATGGTTCACAACAGCCGACTTCAGACATGGCTACAAGAAGACTAATGTAGGTGACAATGTTTTGCCATTACAGTGCTGGGTATAAGTGGAAGAGGGAGGTTAGTTAGCTTTACCTGGCATTTCAGCAAGTTAGCAAACCCAGCTAACGTTAGAGACTGTTAGCCCCTGAATCTGTCTGGGTCATAGCAGTCGTGTTTCTCATGTGTGTCTTGCAGGTCATCGTGATGCGTTTAAAGCGAAATGAACCTGCCGATCACAAATTTAGCAATCTGAAACGCATAATCAATATTCCCGATTCTTGCAGCAGTCACCTTCAGCAGGGCTAAAGTGTGCTAACTAACCGTATTTCACTTAACGTACAGTTGCAGTCTGTGTAGTAGCTCCGAAAACTGTGCTGCAAAGACACAGTGCAGGTTGTTGCTAGGAGACGGTCGTTGCACAAATTTCATTCTAGCAGCTGGTTTTGCCGTTAATAAATGTAACTGTCGTAGAGCACTAGATTAGTAGGGCTATACAGTACACAGTGTTTATTTATTTATGTAGATTAGCATACACAATGTCTCCAGGCTGCTAAAATGTAGACTAACAATGTTTTTTTGAAGTGTTAGATCAGGCCCTACAGAACCCTTTGTTTTTTTTTTTATCCCTGGAAAGTCCTTTGAAGCTGTGATATTTATCTTTCATGCAACATCCAAAGAAATTCATAGTCATGCCATTCTGAGTTTCAAGTGAATTTCCAAATGAGGCAGATGCCTGGTTAAAGTGGTGTGAAATGTTTCCAGATGGAAGCTGTGACACCAAGGCGGAGAATTTAGCCTGAATTCAAAGTATTTTCCTTAAGTTGTCTGCATTTTCTACTGATATGGCACATTTTTATAATGGTTATATTCTGTGGCCTTTGATTACACACATCTGTTGTATGCCTATGAAGTTGGTGTAATGCAATGAAATTCAACAGGATGGGAGCAGCCCTTGGAAGGTTACTGTAGTAAACAATGGTCTGTCACTTGTAGGGATGTAACGGTATGACATTTTTACTTCATGATTATCATCTACAAAAATATCATGTTTTACGGTTTTTCACAGTATTATTATGTTTTTCCTTTTAATTAAATGTGCTGTAGCCCTTCGAAAAAAACAAACAAACAAGTATTTTGCTTTGAACAAAAATAGTGCTTTGTTTATTGGAAACAATCATTAACACAAAGTCCCTTTCCTTAAGTACTGAGCGCAACTATAGAGGGTATGCACATGATGTCACGGCATGCGGAAGTCACTCCCACTGAGTGGCAAGAACAATAAATCGGAATTGTCTTTTACAGACTGCCGAAAGCTAAAGGAAAGCGAACAAGTTGATTGTTGTAATTCACAGAAACAGAAACAGCCATGTGCAGGTAGAGCGCAGTGGACAGACGCAGGCTTCAAAATGGAGGATTTCAGTGAAGTGTATATTTGTGCTCAGTACTGAAGGAAATACGCTTTTTGGACTCACTATGCAATTGTTTGGCTACAGAACCCTTGGATTAATAATAATAATGAATTGCATTTCTATAGCGCTTTTCTACCTGCTACACAAGTACTCAACTACACAAGTACTCAAAGGATTGTGCACCGTTTTGGGATATTTGAAGTTGATGTGGCCGTGATAGTGAGATAATAGTGCCCTACAGTAAAGTCGGATAGTTTATTTTACATGAAATACGGAAGATACACACAGCACAGCAATGTCATAATTCAGTACAATTTAAAAATGTATATTAAATTACAAAATACACTATTGCAATTCAATATTACCAATTTCTTTCACTTTTCTCCCTGCTGTCGAGGGTGGAGCTACAGGCAGGCTAGCAGGCTAGCAGTTTTCCATTGTTGTGATGTACGGCGTCTTGCGCAACATAAAATGACATTTAAACCGTGGACGCGTTGTTACTAGCAAAGGCTTACGGTATGTAACCGTCGGTGGTTTTTATCGTGATGTACCGCAAAACCGGAATCCCGTTACATCTCTAGTCTCTTGTCCCTCTCCCAGATATCCTCTCTACCAGCTGGGCAACCCGCAGCTGCGGCTCTTCAGACCCAACTGGGCCCTTACACTGGTGCGGCCGGGGAAGGATCAACCTCCAGACACTGTCCAGTTTCGCATCCCTATGGCGTAAGTCTCTGCTTAGAGTGGCTCCTCTCTGTCGTGGTTTAGAGACA
Source organism: Polymixia japonica (assembly GCA_900302305.1). Lineage (NCBI taxonomy): Eukaryota > Metazoa > Chordata > Actinopteri > Polymixiiformes > Polymixiidae > Polymixia > Polymixia japonica. The sequence continues at coordinate 2,216 of OMKK01033490.1, read as the reverse complement.
TATTCCTGAGAATCCATTCATCATCATCCGCTTATCTGGGGTCGGGTTCCTGAGAATAATCAAATCAAATCCTCACATTATGACTCAACGGCTTAATTACAGGTTGCTGCAGTTGTTTATGAACTGATTTAGCTCTAAAGTTTTTGAGTCTTTCTGCCAGTACCTTATGGTGTCAGACCAAAATTACTTATCCTAATATTATGCTTCAGTGTTTATTATTGTTGCAGGTATCGCAACAGTGTTGTTTTTAATGTGAACTGTAGTCCCACCCTACAATATTAGATCTGGCAGAGTGTCAGGACACGTAGTAAGTAGTATCTAGTACCATGTGAATGAGTCAAGACAGCTCGCCTACTGGATATGACAGTATCATTGAGGTATCATATCACTGTCATTGCGATACTCTATCAATCCCCCAAAGGAGACGTTTGTCTTTGACGTTGACCCTTCCACCTACAGTGAGGTCAGAGCACAAGGTCAGCTACAAACACCTGCAGCTGGTAGGGATTCAATGCCTTGCTTAAGGGCATCTCAGCAGATCAGATGCTATCATCTTGGTTGAATCCAGCATTTGTGGCGGAAGGAAGGTCTGGCTAAAGGCCATGCCCCCACCGGACAATTACACAAACTGGAAAGATAGCCACCTGTTTTAGTAGCATATTTTACAATATTTACAATTCAGGTATGTATTGTATTGTATTGGGATAAGTATGCTATTATGATGTTTGCTATTAATGTAAATTGATGCTTTTTTGCTATAATGAGACTTGTAATGAAGCATAATTCAACTTTATTTCTTAGCGCACATCTGTTTTGCTCTGTAGGTTATAATGATTTTATTGTATCTACTGGCACATCAGTAAAGTCTTCCTGGGCGCGTTGCCTTGGCACTGTAGTTGGGCATCTTGGCCACCAGGTGGAGTGTCAACCTAAAAAAAAAAAAAAAAGGCAATCTGAAGCACCACACTGTTAAAGACCAGTCTCAATACCCTGTTACTATGTTTAGTAGGTTTAGTGTGGGAATGATGACTTAGAAAGCATTGACGTGGGTGTGTGGGTGGTAAATGTGTAGTAGTTTGGTGCTATGGTGGAAGGTGGGAGAGTGTTATCGCTGGCCAGACGTTAGACATTAGTTAGAGGCGCAATAATTAATGTCTTTACAAGGGAAAAAAAAAATGAAGGTGAAATGTTCTTGATACGTTTCCAACACTCGAGGTCAACAGAGTGCACTTCGTATAGCACTGCTTAACTGCCTGCTAATGTTGCACGGCAATGCTCCCTTGCAAGATGTCCTGTTCTTACGACTAGTACCGCTGGTTTTGGCTGGTATTTCCACTGTGATAAAGTGCCACAGGAAGCTCATACCACTTACCACTTAGCAGTGGTGAGCTGAATCTAACTACCTCATCTCGCCAAGGTCACTGAGGTTAGTAGTGCTCTTCAGGTGATGAGAGGCCTTGAACCCACACGGGAGAGAGACTAAAGTATAAGCAGATCATCCATGTATCTCTGATGGGCTTTAGACCGCAATCTATTCATCCAGGTGCCTGGATTCCCATTCTGATGCTTGCCTTGTCTCTGCCAAACTCCTAGGGTGCTTATGTAAGTGTGTGTGTGCATATTTGTCTTTTCGTCAGTACGGGTGAGTAAGCGGGAAGGGTGTGTGTATGTGTGTGTGTGTGTGTGTGTCAGTGTGTGCGCGCTGTGGAGGTAGGTAAGTGCAGGGTGCGTATGTGTGTATATATGGGTGTGTAAGGGTGTTCCTTGTGGTCTTTGATGCCTGGGCCTGGGAGAGGTGCACGGCTGATTGATATGCTGTTGAAACCTCAGTGTGTGCTTTGGACACTTTGTTATTCCTCCTCTTCATCCGTAGGCGTAATCAATTGACACACACACATACACACACACACACACGCACACGGAGAGCCAAACTTCAGCCCTGCTCCTAGCGTATTGATGTGTCTGAGTCATGGTGCCAGTGAAAGCTGTCATAGACTGGCGAGGGTAGGCACTGTTGTAGTGCAGAGCAGCTGCTAATTAGAAGTGGTAATGGTGGCGTTCACGTGGGAATAACACAACGTTCCCTTTGTCTCCAGGCACCTGGGAAGGCCAGTATTAGGATCTCTGGGGCTGTCTCTCAATCTAGTTTTCTCATTTGCTGTGTCACGGCGTGTCTGTCTTTCCCTGCCACCCCTTTTGTCGCCGTTTCTGTGTCT
>OMKK01033487.1:0-12427 GCA_900302305.1 Polymixia japonica | reverse complement strand
AAACTAGGATGAGCGGTTTAGTTGCATTATCTTGCACGTGATGTGGTTCTCTGTGATCTACAGTATAACAGGATATATTTTAACCATGAGAACCTGATTTTTTTCTTTCAACGTACAGTTCTGCAGTTAAAGGATTTCACACTGTTATTTTCTCTGATCTTTGCTTTTGCGGAGGTGGTGGTGGCTTTTTGTGCAGTGTATCTGCATACTAAGGGTTTTTTCTCAAACAAGTATTGCTAACAAAAGAAATTGAGATAATGAATGGCTGATTTGACAGTAATGTAACTAATGCTATTTTGTATTTTAAAAATGTCTATTTAAACTGCAAGTCTGTAAACATCTATTTAAAGTAATGTGCTAAATTTTTGCAACACTTTGGACCTATTAGAAATTTGCCAGATGTTAAAAATGTGAGAATACTGACATCCTTGTGTGGTTGTTATATTTTTTATGTCAGTGTTACATCACTCATCCATATTCTTGAGTAGTGAAGGCATCATAACAAGTAGGGATAGGCTATACCATCAATGTGTTTCCTATTAGATGTTCAATCACAGTCCTCTTTGAGCTATGAAACAGTGCATTTTATGTCCTGATTATAACCGTTTAAATCAAGGGTTAAAGGTTTCCACGTGTTTTTTTTTTTCTGTTACATAACGTAATGTTTGAGAATTAAAATCCGAAATGACTAGAAAGTTCTAATCCATTGTTATTGTAGGAGTGCATCACACTGTGAGCCAACAATGTGCCCTCCTCCTCTCCCAGAAAGGGCCCAGATGACTTCAGAGTGCATCTACAATACAGTCTTGTTTTAGAACCGAGTGTGAAAGTTGAAACTTCCTTAACTTAACGCTATATTTTGAGCTTCTGCTGTGGAGCGTAAGGAATATCTATATTAACAAACCTTTATTGGTCCACTTTTAAAGATGGAGTAAAAATAGCATAAAGTCTTTTCTCTCTTCTTCTTCTTCTTCTTCTTTTTGTGTTTTACAAGACTACAAATAAAAGAAGATCAAAGTAACTGTGAAAGGTTTCCTGGACACTGGAGAATGTCACACTGGGGTGTTATACATAAATAGAGGGTGTAGGTTTGGTTTTGCATCTCCACTTTCCATCTCTAGAACACATCTCTAAACAATTCTATAAAACAAGATTTTGGATTCAGTCTAATAGTATTCATCAGCATCTGACAAGTACTTATTTTGTTCACATGCTGAGGTTTTTGTAAAGTGATGAATTGGAAAAAACTTCGGATCACGCCCCTTTTTAAACATTTGTGTGGATCAAATCCCACCAATAAGTGTTTCCAATGAAGCGTTTAGAAAATTTCAGATAAGCTTTTTAACTCTTCACCTCAGGACCAAAATTGCTTTTAAGAACAAAAATACTGTAAATGCTTATGTCTCCTGCTATCTTGTTCCACTGTCCTGGACATTTCACAAAGATTCCGTTGTTTAAAAAATCTTGAGGAAAAACAACCACAAAACTAACAAACACTTATAACATAGTTTTGTCTTATATACCATTTTCTGAAGCTGCTTCACAAACACACCCCCTTTAATTCGTTCAGAATGAATTTCTATCACAGTCTTTTTTTGCTTCATATTTCATTTATACCTTTTTACATTTAGAATAAATTTAATAACTGGCAAAATGGAAGTCCAGAGGGATGTTTTGTGGCAGAGTAAAAGTGAAATCTTGTGCCAGGGAGTGGATTCTGGTGCCAGGGGAGAGCTCCATAAGGGTTTTGGGTGGTATGATGCAATATTGGCTGTACACAAGTGTGTGTGTGTCTCCCCTGCAACCTAAGAGCAGCCACATCTATCTACCACCATGCCTGGGATCTTGCCATGGATGATTTGTTGCTTGTCATTGAAGTAGAGCATGTTAATGGGGGACATCTTGGTCGGGGTACAGCAGGGCCCTGCGGAGCCTCGAGGGTTGGCATGCTGCACAAGGTGGGTGTGTGGGTATTTCTGCATAAACATGTACTCGCACTGGCCGGAGCAATAATTGGCTTTGTAGCGTTTGGGGGCAATGATCCAGTCCCAACCGAATGCCTCAAAATCCACCGTCAGAGGGTAGCGACAGCAGCGGGATTCAGTGGAGTGTTCATCGCAGTCGAGGCCTAGGTTTCTTCGAGAGCGTTTGGTCGTCTCAAGAACTTTAACTTCCAGGAACGGCTGCTGGAATCAGGGGGAGGGGAGGGGCAACATAGAGAAAGAGAGGTGGTTATAAGAGAACACTAGTTGTGAGATGGTTAATACGACTAGAATAGACTATGTACACGAGCAGTCATTCAAGTGCGGGCTCCAGATTTTAGAGTAGGACTGATATCAATATAGGTGTGGATCACCTTTGAAGTCATTGTAACATTAAACACTATCAACCGTCTATCACAGCAAATCAAATAATCATGTCTACTGACAAGAAAGTTCAATCAGTTAACAATCTCAAACTAAGGACCTTGGACAATAAGAAATGCAAAATTTACAAAAAAATAACTGATATTTGATATAACAAAACATGTTAAAATGCCTAGTTCAACTGTTATTTCAACACAAAGTGAGGGGAAGATATATAAACTGTATATAAAGCGTTGCTGATCATTTCTGAAAACCCATTCTGTGGGCAGCTGAAATTAAAGTTGCTAATAAGGTCAAATGCTTTTGTTTTGGCTATTAATCTATCTCTATCTATCTAAAATGAGTTAATGCAGGCATAGACATATGCATGTTTGTCGCTTGATACAGCTTTATATGCATGATTGTTTATTGCTTTTTTTGTGTTAAGACCAGATATATTTGATTGTGTTTTATTTGAATGGCAAATTGAACGGGATAAGTGTAACCTGTGCACTAAGTGCACTAATCCTGGAGGTGGCAAAAAATAACATCACACACAAACACACTAAGCTGACCTGTTCATTGCACAGGTCTGTGTAGACTACAGTGCAATCTACGCACTAATGAGAGCGCTGTTCTGATCTAAATGCGCAGTGTGTTATGCATGACGATGATGTAGGCTGACCACATCTATTCAGAGGTCAATCCATTTGCTGGCTGACCTAGCTAAAAACTCTTACTGTACTTTTGCTTGACTCACACACGATTTGTCCATAATGGTGGGATGTGATCTTTATGACGTAGACACAAATGCTCAGGCTGAAACTGCTAAATAGTAAATTAAGTATGTGATTGCATAATATCCTGGCACGCTAATTTCGAGGTAGCTTGAAGAATGAGAGAAACTTTACCAATGTGTCGAAGGTAAAACTTCTCCCCTTTCACATCACTGTGAAATCATTCGGAATTTTAACCATCTGATGAGAAACTAGCCTGTGGACATAAGAGGAAGTTGTCTTTGTCCTGGGTCACATCACTGTCTCGGTGTGAAGAACCATGATGACAGTGTCTTTAATGGTAATTTCTTTCCACTGCAGTGAATAGGAGGTCGTTCAGCATGTTCGTTAGCATTTGCGAACACCTCAGGTGCGAGACCTTTAAAACGTTACAAGTGACCAGTTCAAATAAGATTTGGGGCAAAAGAAAACGTTGGTTACTTATTCCCTCGCGTGCTGCTACCAATTTTTCCAAAACTAAACAACGGCTGTTGTTAGTAAAATCTGGACCCCGCACATTTAACAAAATTTCACAAAAAAACACATGAATAAATTAGTCCAAAATGCTAAAATCACTTATGCTGCAAACATGCAATGCAACATCTGAATATCAATTCATAGAGTATCAATAGTCAAAGCATGCCATGTCTAACACTATGGTACAGCCCACTCCATATATTGTTGGTCTGATCTATGATCCAGGAGGTCATCTGCAGGCTACCATAACCTTGACCTTTAGGCAACGCAAGAGAAGCAAATATTTGACTTCATCATGTTTATTTTACAAAGCCTTCCTCTCCCCACAGTGAATCCAGCTGGGCTTGAGCACTGTTTTTAGTGACGCATTCAAAAGAGGAAATAAGGCGAAAGGCCGCGGGGGTGAGACCATGTCAGCTTGATCTTTAGGGCTTTTGTTGTAGAAAAAAAGGCCCAGAGGATCAGGGAAAAGGGGAGTTTGACTCGTTCTTTGCTTGTTGTGTTTTGTTTTATTTTTGTACACATGCCTGTGTCTCTGATCTTTTCTTTTTTTTCCTTAAGAATAACAATGCATACTGCTGTGTGCTCAGAGTGCAGCGATTTATTGGCCAAGACACCAGAGCTGACCTCTAATACGTGTTGTGAAGTTCTGACCCAAATTACCACTTAGTAAACATGTGGGTGTTACTTAACATGGATCAGTGGCCTACATAATTCAGACATAGATGTTGTACATGACAGTCAGTGCCAAGTTACATTGGGCTTTCAAACTAGGTTGGTGGTTGTCAACTGGTTTTGCATTTGGACCAATATATGACCTCATCCATGAAGTCACATCCGTTATATTAAATAGCGGGATACTAAACCAAAGCAAGAAGTATTTTGGGCCAGGCCAAATCATTTTGCGGTGATATATGATTTGTGGATGTTGCTTGGTAAAGTCCCAGAGCTCCTCCTTGAAGGACAACTCCATCTGTGTTCTTTTCCGGGTTTTTCAAATGACAGTGTAACATCAGGACATGTGGGAAAACGTTTTTAGAAGGACTTGGGAAAATAGCATTTTGACGCTAAAACATACGTATTTAGACCAACATTTGAAATTTCAGATTTGAATACACATGGAACACTACTGGGAAGCTACAGAATGATATAAAAACCTAAAAATAAACAATAAACAATAATTGGCCTTTAACATGAGACTAAATAGTCCAATTGTGCCTGATGGGTCTTGGAAGTGCTGGCTGAAACTATATGGAGGTTTGAAACATTAATTTGTTGGGCTGGGATTTAAATACCAGTTTAGCATTTCTAAATTACAGAATTATTTTTCATATTATTTTTCTTATTTTTCAGAATATTGGTTTAGCCTTACTTTGAGATTATAAAAGGTAAATCTGTTTTAAAAGTCAAATGAAAAAATAAGATACACAAGATATTTGGTTTTCACCATCACACAGGAAAATCTCATCTTGCAAGGCACACAACAGCAGCATATGGCACTACATGCAGAGCAGCTAATCCTAAAGATGTCAGAGCTATCGGGGGCCTCATGGGTAAGTAATGTGTATGCATAAGAATGCATACAAACCTTCCTGCACAAAGTTTGGGATACAATGCACCTGTTGGCCCAGTCATACATGGAATAACAGAGAGGTCATTTACGGTGATAATATTTAGGGTATTTAGGCAAAGAACTTCTGGTGCTTCGACGCAGAATGGGTTGACCTACATCTTATAATGTCTGATGCCTGTTTTTAAATTGAAATTGAAATCAACCAGTTGGCCTCAGGGGTGAAATTCAATAAGAGAATGATGGATTATATGCCTGGCCTGTTGCTTTATGAACACATACTGTAAGTTACATGTATTTGAGGTGACATGTAACACAGCTCTGCCAGTGCTCTTAGATGGAGTCCTGCCTTATAACTTGAAGTGCCTTATTATGGTTATGTTGTGACTGCTTTGGCATGGTTAGAAGACAATAGCAGACTTTAGAGAGAAAAAATATTAAGTATTAAGAGATGTTGCTGATTTTCTGGCTTTTGTTGGCAGTGAGATGCACGCCACAAACATCCCTTTACTACTGTCACCATCACTTGGTACCATTTGATTTGATTTTTTTAAATTTTATAATTCCAATTCTAAAATTATGTTAATAATAAAATAATAAATAATATTTCAATAATAAAATTATTTTATAATGCCAATAAATGCTACAAAATAATATCCTCCTTTTAGGACACATATCTCATCCACTATCAACTTAACAAAACAAAGTTTCAGTTTTGTAGTTTTGATGCTATGTCTGTATTTATATTTTGTTGACAGACATGAACGAGAAACTAAATTGACAGGTTGTGTATATTAAGCTTCACATGAGCACAATTTTATAATGACTGTTATTTATAAGTAGAACGATATGTACCAGCAGGGTACAAAGCATTTTAAAGATCTGAGAAAGTGTCAATAAGCATGTCTGCCTTTTTACATTCTACATAAACTATAATCTATGAGGCTGCAGTTGTGTGGCTACATTTCACAACTACATAAAAAGAGTAACGTTATAACCACTGCCAGAAAAATCACAACGTAAAATGAAATGTGATGGCTCACTTTAAATGAGTAAGTAGTTTATAAATAAAGTCTATTGACTTGGATAGTATCACTTAGCTATCATTAGCAATTTGGACTACATATTTATAGCTTAATTTTATACTAAGCCTATACAGCTTTATTCACATTTGGTGGCAGTAACCTCAATGTTAAAGAAGCAGGCTTGTGACTGGTTTGTAGTTCGAATCTAGAAAAATTTGGGCAGGGGAAGCAGATGACTCATACTAAGATTAGGTCTTTCATCTGAATGAAATATGAGTCAAATGCAAGAGAAGAAGCTTTTGTTTGCAACAAGATAGAATGGCTTTTGGGGGGATTTACTATTGGAAATATATGTTATCTACCAAAGACTTTTTTGTCACAATTTACAACTCAAATAAATTATGGCAAATCTTTTCAATTTTTCAATGTGTTTGGAAATTGTTTTTAGCTATCTAGCAGTAGCTCACAAAACCACGTATGTGCATTGGAACTGTACAGATAAAGCTTATCCTAAAGGCATATGTTTTCATCAATGGTGAAAAAGAACATCCCAACTCAAGCAGTACAATATCTTCATCCCTCTCTCTCCCATACCTTTAGAGAAGACTCAATTCCAGTTCAGTTCAGGAGATGATGTTATCAATATATATATATATATCTACATATGTTTTCAAATCAACCTCTTTTTTGCAAAATATTTCAACTGTTTTGTTTTTTTGTTTGTTTTTTGTTGCTGTTGTTAAATTGGACATCATCTGAGCTGTGACGGAATTGATTCTTCTGCCTAAATCCCCATGTCCCAGGGACAGGTCTGAGGGTCCTTACCAGTCCCTCCTCCCCAGGCCTCAGCGAGGTGACTGCTAGGTCATTGCCGCTCTCATCAAAGGCGTTGATGTCGATTCCCCAGTTGGTGTGGGGCTGTTTGAACCAGTTCTGCAACACATGCTTAAAGTCAATACTTTGCCAGTGGCCCACTCGGGAGTTGAGCTCTATCTTCAGGGATCGGATGCGGATGTGGCGGCTGCCCTGCTCTGTGACAGGCTTGAGACGGAGGATTTGCAAGTAGACAGTTGAGGTCTGCTGAAGTGGTCGTAAGTACACCCATAACTGGGCCTTCAGCACCTTGGTAAACATCAACTTAGGGCTGAATTTGAAGAAGCAGCAGCTGGGCTTCCCATCCACCTGGACTAGCGGCTCCGCTGCAGGATAGATCAGATAGAATATACTGGTAAAGATTACAGGAAATATAATAATAAAAATCATCATTATCATTATAATTATAATAATCACAATAAGAATAGATAAAGGTATTTCATAGGAGTTTATTTATACATATCATATTCAGAAATGTAGCACACACCACAAATAAAAGTGAAATTCTTTCATTGCATTTCTTGTGGAAACAACAAAAGAAAACAGTGACATGTTTCCAACAACAAAACATAATAAAAACCACTTCAGTGTGTGTGTGTGCCATAATAACTTAACTTAACTTTGCCTTTTTGGTTATATGGTCATAATGTGCAGATCCATATTACATGAAACACACATTATTGGTCATTGTTGATTATTGCAACCCTATATAAGTGGTCAAGTATTGATATTTCAAATTACAGGTACGTTTATGTCTAAGGGGCTTGTATTGCACAGAACCAACATTACAATCACCACTATAACTCTACACTACAACCTCATGTGGAGAGATCGGTTCTGCTATGTATTTGAGCCAATAGGAACCAATGGAACAGAGACAGATGTATTTGTGCTAGGCTATTGCATTTACTGTAGGAACCCACAACCCATGGCACAGAAACATGTGTTGTAAATAAAATGTAATATCCTCTGGTCAGCTCACTGAAAAGGATCCATCAAAGATAGCCAAGTGAGGGCACCTCAAGATAGGAATGAGTTTACTTTCAGAGGGTGGAGTCATGCAGAATCAACAACATCATTAAACTTTTATCTCTCTTTTCTAAGTAACTACTATAGAATTCAGTTTTTTTTTCTTTTTGGTATAGGAAATGATCTATTATTGAAGTGCACTTTTCCTAAAAGATATATTTCACATCAAATTCTGGACAATGACAACATCAAGGGACATAGAGACATGCATAGACAAGGTTTGTCTAATTTGTAGCATTAATGTCACTGGATTGGAGATCAGTTGCCAAATAAATACAATTCAATCATTCTTGTTCTGGTACATTTTTTAAATGGAATAAAAAAAGGGAATTGCAACCTCAGTTTGAGTCTATCTAAACAGCAGAATAAATGCATAATATAAATATAATATATAAAACAATAAATTAAACAGCCTTTCAGATAAGAAATCTTTGAAAAGACGAAAACTAGTTCTATACTATTTGTGGAAGGTGCATATTAAGCTGTCTTGACCCCCAAAAAGGCCCTGGGTCTTATTTTTTAATTTATGTACTACTACAAACTAACAAAAATGAAAAAAAGATTATAATAATAATAACACTGTAACATACTGATGACTCAAGTCACCTGGAACACTTTGTGGGTAAGTTGAGCCAAAGTACCACCCTCTGTTTAACTGGTCCAAATTTTAAAACATCTACAGGAAAGCCATCGGTTATCAAATGTGCACACAATCCTAAACCACAAGGGTAATTGCATTAGTAGAAAGATTGGGGTATTTTACTCTCAACAAAAGGGGTTTTCCTTACAGTGGTTTAGTCTACTCAGTCAGGTTAGATTAGTGATTACATCAAGGTTGGAAGAATAGATACATTTGCATGTTAAAACAAGGCTCAGTAACGGTGGCCACTGGCCAGATGGTAACCTTAAATTCCCTTGGGTCAATCATAATGAAATGGTTTAGCCTACCTTATGATAATCAAAACTAAAACATCTTCAGATTTTAATAGCTGACACTGCAAGAAATATATTTGCGGATTGTATTTGGGTGTATGTCAAAGGACACAAGAGGTGTCTTAAAATGGGCAGATTTATTCCTCTCATGGCCCAGGGTATTTATATGATTTGCACCACATGTCAAATCTGCACAGTTGTTCATTTACATAGACTTCTATCTGAAATAATGACATCCATCCATTGCATTCATACATTCATTTCCATGTAAAGCATTCATTTATTAAGGGAAATTTATTCTGCCTCTATCTGGCATAATAATGTGCCTACTGAGTACAATAGAATATTTAATCCCCCCATTTTCAGGAAGCATATTTGATATTGTGCATTGCAAGATTTAACCAAATAAAGAATTGTTTTTCCTCATTTATGTCAGAAAAAAGTGTTGTTGCTCCGTTACAAAAACTGTATGGATCTGTCAATCATTGCTAAATCTGAGGTTGCTCAGGCAACCTGCAAATGCTTCCTGGGTCAAAAGGTTATTTGGCACCTCGGCCTAGTTAAGAAATGGGATCAGGGGTCAAAACCGTCAGCCTTTTTACATCTCCGGGGTGCTGGGGAGGGGCAGTCCTAATAGCCAGATTGAGTTTGAAGGTCAAGGTCGACCCTATGGCAATGGTAATATGTCTTTCTTCACAACAGCCCTGTTCACCAGAGAATCATTTGAAATTTCTAAAATACAACAGAACTGAATCAGCCACAATTTGTTTTTGTTTTGACAAGGGTGGAGATTCTCCAGCCAATGGTGAATTGTTTATCAAACCTCGACCAGGAGAGAACACTGCGCAGGACTGTGTTTTTTTTTATACTAAACAAGTGTTGTAATTGAATTATGAGCATGCATAGAGAGATATGAATTCAATGAGGTACAGATGGACTGTCCATTAGAAGAGTCCAAGGAAACATTGAATAAGGGCCAAGCCAGGGACAGACGTGGTCCTTCAGCCTGTATTTCCAGGGACAGTCATTAGCGAGTGTAAATTATACAGTGTCTCACGCTGGACAAACAATATGTCAATGTTCCTTTTGGTGGGTTTCTGGGGTCACAGCAATTAACGTGGGTGGTGTTGTGTTTGCTCATCAGCGCCAAACTGGAAATGAATGATTCTGCAGTTTACTTTAGGTTTACTTGCGATTACTATTTGTTGTTGTTTTTACAAGGACAGACACGGATGGACCCTTACAATCTACTCCTCTGCAAACTGTTTTCATTGCTTTCCTTGAGTTCCGATCAGAGTGGCAACCAACTGCAAATGACAAAGCTTAAACAGTTCACTGGAAGAGGCCTACCGTGAGCACCAGCGCTCTAAAAAAGGAGTAATACAAGAAGCAAGGTCTTACACGCCATGATCCACTAAGGACCCCAGCCATTACAAATGCACAACATATGAGCTTCGTCATGCTAAACAATGAGTGCATTGATAGGTAAAATCAATTTGTGCGTTTATAGCCGATCGTGTAAGTGAATATGTAAGAGGCAAACCATGCAGTATGAATGCCTAAAGCCTCATTACAGCCTATATATTTGCAGAACTTTCCACTCGTTTTAAATGAACAAGGCCGGCTTGTAAAGATTGACAAAAACCAGCGGGACACTTAAACCCTACCTAAACCTGCTTTGCCCTGCTGCCACATATATTGCTGATGAATAGAGCTCAGAATTTTATTGCCCGTGGAGTGCAGTACCATTTATACGCCTTCATTTCCTGTACAGTTTGCTTTGTTACAGGTCAACGTGAACACTATCCACCCTAAAACTTAAACTTGAGAGTAAGGCTAATACTTTGATTTTGCATACAGCACCACCTACTGGAGCAATTACACTTCCTCTTCAGCACTTCTCTTAAGCATAGACAAGCAGATAGCAAGGATACCAACAAGTCACTTTAAGAATGCTCCTCATAGTTTACCTAAAAAAGTGAAAAAGGATATAGACAGCACGGACAGAGGCTATGTTTTTCTAATGGAAACGGGGTTGTTTGGTTTTCCTTCTCATGTTTCCACCGTGCTTCATTATTTCAGCAGCTTATTTCCCTATGGTATAATAGCAGAAAATGCAGCACATGAATTTTACTGCCAACACACAGCAGGCCTGCAGGTGAGACTATTGAACATCTGGCTGACTCCCTGGGTACCTGTCTCATGGTTAAGCCCAGGGCCTTCTATATGGTCATGTAAGAGGAGACTTATAGAGTATAAGGGTTTATTCACTATGGCCATCTGTCCTTTCCAATACCACTGAGGCCCATTTCAAAGTGAAACACTTTTTAAGCAGTAATATCGCCGTGTAGTTGCAACTACAACGGAGCCAATAAAAATATTGAAAACCGACGGGAAAAGGCAAGGACACAGTTAAACCGTGTAGAAATAACATATTTACCATAAAATATGTATACGTTTTATATGACGATAGAAAAAGGGGTAAATTATTACCAATGGAGATCCACAACGACACGTCAGATAAGATGTGTTGACAAGCAAACACATAACTGAGATAACGGTGTTTTGTACTTGGTCTGATGAAGGCTGTCTGTACCGGTAGACCCTCAACTATCCCTCAACTACAGTCACAATGTTGACTTCACAATATATTACCAGCAATTATAGGCCACCCTGCAATATATCCATCAGTGCAACCAATTTTTAAAAATAAGGGAAAATGTCAGTTTAAAATACAGGCAAAACAAGAATACGGACCGAGCTATTTATTGTAGCTTTAGATTAAAAATATCTTAAGTGTTCGCTAGGTTCAAAGACTGCCCGTGCCTTCAGTGCTTCGTGGAATATCAGGCAGCAAAGTTTAAAAAACATCTTGACGTAGAGCGATGCTGTGAATATACAGTGAATGATGACAGGTCAGGTCGACAGAATTTTACAAGCTAACTTTTACAGGACATTTCTAACCATATTTAGCGTGTAACTTCCGAGAACTTTCATTAGATTGTACTTTGTTATCCAAACTCGTAAAAGATAATGCCGCGTGAATGTTGCCCGTGTTTACATGCGCAGTAAAATATGCCAATCAGGTGAAAATACGTTGTTAAAATTGGGCGGGGAGAGAAATGGTCATCTATTGTTAATGTCCAAATGGATAATGCATAATGATATAAACCTAGATAGGGGTTTCATTTGCATATATATCTATATTTTCTTTTCTTAATGGGAAATGCAAATGTGCCATTTTGTGGTGAGTGTGTGTTTGGAAGCCTTGGTGTTGAATAAATGTGACTCTAGGGTAACGTTCTCCCCACGCACCTCAGCATATTAATCATTGTGACACGTTCACGACCCCTCTAATAAGACAGGGGCCACAGTGCACCCCCTCAAACATCCCATCCC
>OMKK01033485.1:0-12221 GCA_900302305.1 Polymixia japonica | reverse complement strand
TCAGCAGACATGACTGAAAAGTAGGGCTGGGCAATATATGTTTTTTTTAATATAATTTTACAACGCCGTTCTTAAAAATCCACACTAAACATCCTCTCCCTTTCTCTCCAGTTCCCTGCATGTCACGACTCCACCCACTTGCAGCTCGTGTGCGGTGTGTTTACGCAAGACATTATGCGGATGTGTAGTGCAGAGCAAAAATATAAAAATATTGTGTTGTATCGAATATCGCCACTGGCTCTAAAAATATTGTGACATCGCTGTTCAGCCATATCACCCAGCCCTACTGAAAAGTGGGTGAAAGGTATCCAGTTACCACAGTGTTGAGTTGAGGAAGTTAAGTCGATTCTATTTAATTTAACATCAGGACAATGTGAATGAGAGGCAGGCGATAAGAGAGAGTCAAAACACCCACATAGAAGGAGAATGACAGACGAGAATGCTAACATTTCTGTGAACCATACAATAGCAAACGGGGCTACATGCTGAAAAGCATCCAAACACATTAGATCTGTGCCAATATAAGTAATACATAATAGCTGATGCCAATTTATCTTGTCCTTTGGTCTGCTCAACACCTTACTGCATATCTGAACATTTAGAACATGTGTCGTTATTGAGATGTATAAATTAGTGCTTTCCACTAGCAGTGATAAAGCTTAAAAACAAGGTACAGCAAAGTATTTAGTTACACTGCATTCCAAAGGAAACACTAAAATATATCTGGAGTCTTTCATTAAAACTGTTTTTTATAATTGCTGGCTTACAATAAAAGAAATAACTATAATCAGAACACCACTCTTTATCTTAGACCTGTTTCTGTGTGTGTG
Source organism: Polymixia japonica (assembly GCA_900302305.1). Classification (NCBI taxonomy): domain Eukaryota; kingdom Metazoa; phylum Chordata; class Actinopteri; order Polymixiiformes; family Polymixiidae; genus Polymixia; species Polymixia japonica. The sequence goes on along the minus strand of OMKK01033485.1, from coordinate 11,391 downwards.
TGTGTGTGTGTGTGTGTGTGTGTGTGTGTGTGTGTGTGTGTGTGTGTGTGCGTCTAAAGGCCCATAGGGGACAGACAGAGGGGCTGATATATACCCTTCCATCTGAGTACAGCGTTGGCTTTAGCCCATTGTGGCTCTTTGGGTGGCAGAAAGGCTCCTTATTCAGGCCTATATTTGCATGATAATCGGGTCTGAACCGCGTCAGCTCTGAGCTTTCTCTGTTCCAACTGCAGATGAAGCAGCAGCACATGCTGATGACCCATAATGCCTTGCGGGCGTGGGAGCTGTGTGGGTTTAAGGCTATCCTAATTGGTCATGACAGCAGGAAGTGACATCAGCTACAGCCCCGAAGGTCTGCAACTGCTGAGAGTCCAGTGATCACTGCATGAATAGATTTTCAGATCCCGTGCGACATCACAGAAACCAAAACACTGACACATTTACGTGAAGAGATGCACGTGAGTGATCGTACTCTCATTCAGAAAAGGCAAGGCCAACACATTTATATCAAACACACACACATAAACATAAACACACACAAAAGCAATGCCATGCACAAACAGCTCGCTGTGTTTCCTACTCCCATTTAGAGTACTGCAGTTGGTGGCTGCTCCACAAATGTGGACTCAGTGTAGCTATCAGGGTTGACAGGCAGCAGATCATTGTGCAGCTGAGACAATGCCAGCCTTTACACACAGACCTGGCATCAAACACACATTCACTGACTCCCTGCCTTCATTTTGGCTCGGTGAAAAGCGGAGTGGGAGGAAATGGGCCAGAGTAAAGAGAGGGCGATAGGTAGGAGGTCGGGGAAGGCGACGCAAGAGACGAGGCAACTGCGTGTTAAGCGCGTTAAGCGTGTTTACGCGCGTACATCGGCGGGCGCTGTGCCGCAACGAGGCCACACATACCTTTTCCACGTCCGCCTTCGTCACGTTAATGTCGGCGTCCATCTTCTCAAAGTATTGCTGCGCTCTGTCGGCCTCTTTGCAGTCCCTCTCAAACCTTCTCTTACACTGGGAACAAACAAGCAAAAGAGAGGGAAAGACAAGTACAGTCACCAACATTACATTAATAACAAAATATCCGCAGGAGGAAGAAAAATACGGTTAATGCACTGTACTGTACTCTATGCAACTTGACCTTTAATGTAAATAAGAATAGCAAATTACGTCACGACATGTATGTATGTTCGTCATGTACATTTCAGGCCCAGCACCGTGTGCGCGACAAAGGTCAATTTATTTCTCTGACACAGCAAAGCCTTAAAGATTAAACAAATGTTCATAGTGGCCATTTGTGTGCAGAAAAAACAAGCATTCATCCTGCCCTCGTTCTATCCCTCCAACTGAACAATCAGTGTTTGTTGTGTGACTGTGCACTCTGAACTCTGCCTAGCTGCCTCGCGCACAATGGAGTCATTGAGCGCACAGAGAGGTAGGAGAGGACAAGGCAGTTATGCATCTCTCTCTCACACACACTCTTTCTCTCCTCCCGTCAAAGGGGCCAGGCGGAGATAAGAAGTGGCGTTCTGTACAATCTCCCCTTCAGGCCCCATCGCTAAAACAAGTAAACAGACACTCCTGGACCTACTCTTATCGACTATTTTACAACTCCAAGCTTGGGATTAAAAATATTTAACTGTAAATTATGGGGTCGTTCTGGTTCGCTAGCCACTGAAAAAACCCCAAAACGCAACAGCTGAGAATCCCCCAGATGCTACAGTGTTTCCAATTCTGAGGTCATGGTCTCATAATTCCAATTGTAAATTCATTGATTCATTCATTGAAACGCTTTGTTGATTTTCACAATATGGCTCAACCTGATCTCCAGAGCTCTGCAAACCTCTGGCATTAATAAAGGCCAAAATATATCAAATGCAAATGTTCATCTCAACTGATGATGATATAATAATAATTTGTGTAATAATACTGTGGTGATACATGCCATGTTAGAAAAAACCTAATAGCCTACTGACTGCTTTTGTACCACCACTGCCTCCACTTTATGTCAATTATTTTTAATTCTGGCAAAATTAAACTGGCAATTACAAGCTCATAAAACAGGCCACAGAATCTTCCAAGGTATACTTATTCATTCATTCCTTCCAGCATGGTGCAAAGCAATGGAAATTGACAGTTTACTTAAGGGTTAGGGTTAGGGTTTTTTCTCCTTGTGGTTAAAAAGAACTTGAACATCTCTGCATCAGGCCATGTGGTATAGTCACATGCTTTCTCTCGATTTGTGAGAGATTTGTGAGCGGTGACATTTGTTAATAAGTGCTGAGCTGTCGCTCATCGTGTCTTGTATGTTCAGATTGAGTTCTGCCCTGTCCACTTCAAGTACTATTCTCCTCGTTCTCCACTCATAACATTTTATCTGCAAGGCCATTCTGGGCGTGCTTGTTTATTATTTGTGCTCTTATATGTTTGGACAACACGGTGGAAAATACTGTTAGTCACAAGAAGTGTTTTCACGATTTTGACAATTGTTTCAGTCACTAAGATCCAAACTAAATTTGGCAAAAGGGCTTTTGCTCTGCTCAGCTTGCTTGGAACTCCATTCTAAACAATGTAAACTGGGTGGAGCTGGTCTCACAGTTTAGAATGATTATGGAGTTTCTCGAGGCAGACTCAATGAGCTGTCTATTATTTATTCAGCCATGATCCATTAGGCTTTACATCAGATAGTGCTGGTCTACTACTGGACTACTGCCGGATTTTTTTATAGTGAATTTGACATTGCATTTGTCTTTATTGTGTTTTTGATTGAATCTTTGCTAATATACCTTGTCATATGTTGTTTGTCTACTACGTTTTATATTTATCATTCATTATCCTTTATTGGCCAGGTCTTTCTTGAAAGGATTTCTAATTTCATTAGGATTATCTGTGTGAACAAATGTTATACACATTAATCCTACAGAGATGTAGCAACTTTAGCTGGCAGGTTATGGCAAGTGGTTTAGTCTGGGCTGTCCTGTTAAGTGAGAATACAGAACTACTTTTGCGCATGTTGAAATTTGGCCTGAAATCGGTAGCTACTGGCGTCAAACAACTAATTAAGTAACTGTTACTTACATATTTTTGTTTGTTTTCAATTACTTAACCCTCTTTGTTTCTACTGATCTTTAGAAGCTATGCATTCACAATAACTACTGGTAAAACTAGTGGACTAAAGTGGTACTGCATATTAGCAAGGTCACTTACCGATTCCAGCTGCTTCCATGAGCTCTCAATGTGTTGTTGTGCCTTACGTCCATCATGGAAGTGCTGTCAGAAGAGAGGGGGAAGGGGGTGAATAAAAGAGAAATATTACCATACTATTCTGGAGCTTGAGGGATTTAATATCGGTGTTCCCGGCCTTGACAGAGTGATGATAGTGAACTAGAATCGGGAGAATTCCCATTCCCTCTTCCCATTACGAAAAGCCATATTGTGTGGCAGACCATGCTATTAAAAATAGCAATAATTATTACTCACACTGACAGGAAGTTGTCAATGTGAAAAGAGAATGTAGGCCAAACTGAAATGGAGACTACAACTACATTATAAATTATGACCGCATGACCCAAAGGCTTAGCTCTCAGAGGTTGGTACAAGCCCTATAGCAGATGGTTATAATTCTACTTGATTAAAGAGCAACAGTCTCACATCCCAGAAGCTTATCTGATCACAGGTGCACAATGACTGCATGCGTTGCAGCTCTGGAGCAACAGCGCAATAGATCGAAAGTTTTACTCAGTAAAGACTAGAACAGAAGAGCAGAGCAGAAAAGATAGCTAGCTCATTATAATGAAACACTGCAATGTCTTGTGATACAGGAAGTCATACTGTGCTGGTCTATGTTATTAAAAAGCCCCCTGGATTTAGAACAAATCTTGATTTGACCTGTCCTATATGGCTGACCAGAGGAACAGACCATGGCAGTGACAAGAGTGGGGGTGGAGGGGACTGGGAAGACCAACAGATCAGACAGAAGACTAATTGACAAAACAAGGGAGAAGAATGCAAATTTCATTAGAAGGCTACAGTACACATAAAGAAGAACACGGGAGGCAGAAAGTGTTATCTAGGGAGACAGAGAGGCCAAGATAGCTGCTGGCCCTGCCAAGTGTGGCATATTGCAGAGGACTAGGTGGCAGCTGTTGGTCCAGGCACGCACAGTAAACACGCTGGGTGTTTTTCTGAAAAGCCTCACTTGGTCTCACTTGCTCCAGGGGAACGGCAATTAGCCCTGAGGCAGAGCATATCTACCTATATCTCTCCGCATGGACCAGATCCTCTAGATCAGCCTTTCTCAAACTTTTTTGGCTGGACCACAACAGCGGGGCCAGCCCTATAAACGTGAATGTCTGTCACTGACTCACTGAGCGATGAAGTTACACCATTCGTTGTTTGCAGTCACGTGATTCCGATGACGCGCGGAATTCAGATGGAGGGCAGGAAGTGAAAAACAGAATGGACAACATAGAGTAAAGCCTGTGCTGTGCTAGTTTAGACGATATTACGAGAGAAAGACATGAACATAAAATCATAACATATGTTGGACGTGATCCTTATGTTATGAAGAGAACTGCCCCCTAGCGACAAGGCTTTTGGCCACAGTTTCGCACATATAGGGGTGGGTGATACCACAAATTTTGGTTTTGATCTGATATCAGGGCCCAGTAATGCATGTCTCTCAACCTCTGAGGCCCGCTTACATCATTTCTCAGGTAAAAAATACTATATGGGATTTGTTTAGTATACTTGCACAGTCTGCTGTGTATGGTAGTCTTTTACACAGTTAACACCAGAAATATCAAAAGCCTGTGCTGAACAGCATTAACATTTTAAATTTCTCAAATGATAGGTGCAACAGTGTTGTCCTTCAACGACTTTTCCTAAATATTTGTGTGACCTGTGTTTTTAGAATGAAAAAAAATCCCCTATGAAAGTAAATACAGAAAGTTTTGTCAGTCATTCACAAAAACAACTGTCCATGATGCCGTTGGTATACAAGTGTGAAGGCCTCTACCTCTTCAGCATGCAATTCAACATTTGAGTCAACGCTGCATTTGTTCCATTGATAAAGTAAGCGTTGTCAGTCAAAACTGAAATGAATCACCCACGTACTCACAGAACAATAGTGTGATGAAGGTGACAAAGACTGTGGGGGAATGAATAATTGTGGTGGTAGAAATTATAGCCCAGTAAACGTCTATAACTCACTGTTTTCTTTGTTTATCTGAGATGGACGTGTTGACACATAAAAGGCCGAGTCTGAGGCGCACAGAGTTTCTGAGATTTGGATGTGGATGAGCTGAAAGCATTCGTTGCTCTTTTATATGCCCACGGACTGAATGGTGGCAGGGTATTGACAGCTGCTAGTCAGAAAATTACAGTGCTTTTTCAAAGAAACCATGCAGAGAAATGATGTCATTCCTGCGTTTTGACTACAGGGCGGAGAGAAGTTTCGGAGACTTAACACGTCAGTTGTTCAGGCGCTTTTGTGGGTACAGACGTCAGTTGTGATGTGGCTGGGCAGTTTTTTCCGTGGCTTTGCTAGTGAAGCGGCGGCGCACGATATTTAACACGTTTCACTGAATAGGTGAATATATAGATTGCTCTTTTATGTATTTGGCAGCCTGGCAGGCATTAATTCGCGGCCCAGTGCCAAGTCTGTGGCCCCTAGTTTGAGAAACACTGTTCTGGATCCAACCAGATCCTCTGGAACCAGACGCCATTTTCTAGAACCAAGAACACCCACTTCCAAACCTTTCTTTTGCTTTTAAATTGCTGATTTAGATGTGAAAGGTTGTGATCACTAACATAGGCTGTAAACAATTTATTAATCATCAACAGTCTGCCATGCTGCCAAGCTTGACCTGCCTATCAAATCTCTGTAAAGAATCTTTCATTTAAGTAGAAGATGACATAGAGAATAGACTATTGACGGAGTATCCCTTGGTTACCCAGCTGGCCAGAGCTGAGCTGAATATCGATGTCCTCTCTTGCTGTTCAATAAAAGGACCCCGGCCATTATGGAGAATGAAAAGCCGTTACTTACATTTCACCGGCATGGCAGCGTTTTGAATAGCACAGGGAAATTCTTGCTATTAAAAGTGCTTGCAGTCACAAACAAGCAGGTGTTGTCATAATTAAGACCGCAGGGCGTAAACTATCTTATTAAGGTTGGATATGAGAGCTGTACACGTGTGTAGCATGGCTTACTCCAGGTGGTCTGAATTCTCACTTCCCTGACGGTCTAGGGAAGCTTATTGAAATAAGGAAGTGCTCCAGTGTTTCAGAGGAAGTACTTCAGCTCTTAAAGAGAATGGGATCCTGTAAGCTGGCTCTAGCGGGGGACACTTATGCAAAGTGTAGTCAAGCATCTTGGCATTTCCACTGATGATGAGGCCCAAAAGGGAAAGGAAAAAAAAGGTTTTGGTCTGCACCTCGGACTCCACTTTACCGGGACAATTTTGTTCAGCGATCCACTTTGAAAATGTAAAAGATAGGCTAAACGTTAACGCCAACATGTCACAGGAAACAAGGGAAGTGAGAAGGTAAAGCTGTTTCTCAACACACGGTTCCAAAAAAGGATGACATCATAGTTACCGCGGAGCATTCTTTGTCAACTAAATATTTGTCTCCATGACAACTTTTGCAAAGACAGTTTGCGCAAGCAATTAATGACACTGAAGCAACTTGCTGGGAAAACATCCAGCTCTCCAACACTTCAGCAATGAAGATGGACCGATATGAATATAAATGAAAATGTTGGAGAATGTTGAGGAATATATACTGATCACGTCACGTTTGCTTAAACAAACACAATCCGCCCAAATGAGTCAATTCGCTTTCAAACATGAGAAGAGCATTGCACATCTGTGTTTGTGATATAGAGACATATCTGGGTTAAAGAGCAAGCAACAGAACATGCCCTCCTTCTTAGATTTAAAAATACATTTCTATTGAGTGATTAACCATTGATAGAAAAAAGATAAACAATATACGCAAAAGTCATAAAATGGAAAAATAAATTACATCTGCAGAAAATGCCCAAAGTCACATCAGAACTTTGAATAACAAACATGGCTGACATTGTGGGGGGTCATTCCTATGTTCCCAGGGTCCTATGTTCTTCAACCGGTTAAGATTAGGGTAGAGGTCAGGGGTCTCATTCATAAAACAGTGTGTAGGATCCATACTAAAAGTGTACCTGTGCACAAAAGCCAAAAATGGCACGTGCAAAAAAAAATCTGACTTATAAAACCGTGCATACACACACCTGTATGCAATTATCGTTTTATAAATCCCAATCAACTCCTAATTTTGCGCCTCAACACACGCGCCCACGGGCCTCCAGGCCCACACGTCATGCTGGAATATGCCTCGCAGCCCAATCAGTGGTACCTAATTTGCCACTAAATGTTGGCACCAGAACAGTAATTAATTGAACAGTGATATCTGCATAGTGTTTGGGGTTGCCATGGTTTTTAAAGTCTTTATCAGCAATGCGACATGTCAGAACCAGAATGATATATCGGCCAATCAGGTAGCGCTTCTTTTATGAATATCAATGAGTCTTCCCCTGCCACCCTGCATTTGAGAAATTCACCCTGGGAACATAGGACTCTTTTGTTTTGTTTATGAAGATATAGTATATCAGAGACATCCTTCTTCCAATCCATAAGGATTTTTGGGCATCTAAAACTATCCCTTGCTTTCTCTTTAAGGATGCAGGTTGACATGGTGTGGTCATGCAGGCAGCTGTTGTATAATTCATCAGTGTCTGCCTATTTACTTTTGTTTAAATTCATGGCCTGCAGCAATACACTTGGCATACGTGAATCCAGCTGTTATGGTCACAACAAGCTAGGGAATATAAACCCTGTCCTTTCTCCTACACACCCTTCTCAGTAGCTACATGTGATTGTTGACACGAACAGGGACCTCTGGGGCATTTCAACAAGGCCACCGAGGTCCGTAACATATTCTAAACCCTCAATTCAAATTATTACTTCATCAATGTATCCAAAGAGTGTGTTTGAAAAATGTGATGTTTATTATTCAGGGATAAGAGATTACGTTTTGCAGTTATATCATTTAATTTATGATGCCAAGTGTGACACCTCGCTCTCTCATTAGACTGTGTTTTTCCCAAACAAAGGAATTCCTTAATGCTGACCCATACTGTTATGTGCCTCCTGGTACAACCCAGAGCAGTAGACCACATAGTAACCATAACCCCAAAACCCCAAAGCAGAACCAAGGAATGGTTTCATTATTAAATATCTGAATATTACAAATTTCAAAATTTGTAAAAGCTAATAATAGATAACTTTGATTCAAAGCATGCATACTGACTCTCCTTTGTAACAGATTTCACCCAATGATTTTCAATACTTCTCTCTCTCTCGACACAGGTGAAGATAGGGAAATTAAGTCTAGGTCAAAAATGGAGCTGGCTGTCTGGCACACTAACACATCCCCAAACTGTGTAAAATGCTAAGTGCTAACAAGCTAAGAGGTGAAAAATCCCCAAGAAGAACAAAAACCTTGCCTCTACACAGCACTTGGAATTTTGGTTTTCCCGTGTCTGCATGTGTATGAAGATACGATATCTTTACAAGTATAATCTCTTGCAGAGTCTATTCCTTTAAATGATATGATACATGAGAATGTGCACCTGCAGTCTTGTACAGTCATCTACACACTCATAGTCATGGAGGTATCAGGAGTAACTATAACCCATCCACCACATAGTCAGACAATTGAACACCACTGATACAATCCTGCTGATGTTTGGGCCATTAGGCAACTGTCCAGACAGTGTAAAGTTACAAGCGGTCATTTATGCTAAAGTCATTTTTAGGAATGAGGTGTGTGTGGTGAGACAAGGGGAGGGCTGAGATCCAATCACCAATCCTCCCTTTCTGCCTTTTTTTTCCTCTCTCCACCCATAAAGAGGAACACAGGCCCCTACAGAGATATACAGTGTTTTTATAGGTCGATTCTGTCTATCTTCACTGCCTCCCAGAGACAAATGAGGACAGCATGATCTGCCAAACCCAACGACGGGTATTTTATGGTGCTTTTTTTTTTTTAAGATGACTTCTCAGAAAATGTTATGGTTATTTTCTTGGTGCTGCCAGCTGTTCTGCTGTGTTTTGTTTTTCAGCTCTGGCTGGATGGATAATTGCCACATTGCAGCAGGGTTAGGAAAGATTTGTGTGGCGACTCCCCCCGACACTAACATATATAGCCTAAATTTCCACTGTGTTGTCGTGTACCGTATATGCACTTGTGTGCGTACGGAAGTTCATGTCGGTGTCAACTCTAATAACCCTGAAGCGGATCCATTTATGGCGCCCCGTTGCTATAGGTTGCATAAAACAGCAAACAAAAAGGGAAAAACTCAATGGAGTACCTTGACGCCTACAGGTGTTACAAGTGTTCTGACTAATTGGGAGTCTCTGAGCTCTTGCTGAGTGTTTATGGGTCTTTATCGGTCCTCATTATAGAAGACGTTTAAGTCCTGTGATCAGAGAGGCCCAGCGAGGACAGCACTATGCTGACCGGACATCTTAATATGATTGCTCAGCACAAACACAGGCCAGTGCTGTGTAGGCTCTTCATCCCATATTAACCCTGCCTGCTACCCATCACTACCTGTTACATTATGGGCCACACACAAGAACTGCATTACAAATAAGATCATATACTGCCTGTCTAGTGTTATTTCTATCTAATTCTGAACCTTTGTTATTTAGCTTTAATTGATTTCCTGAAGTGTAATGGCAGCGCTACATTATGTTTGCAGTACCTCGCATTACCTCTAGGGGCCCAACTATAAACGTTGGTCTACTACATGAAAAACAATATACTACTAATCTACTGAGGAAATTAAGAGAGCATTTTTCTGTAAGACTGACCCTGCTCTCACCTTCTATGCCCCCCAGAGCTAAGCTTATCATGGGGTTCATGCCAGGAACGGGAGAAGTAAGGTGGAAGGGTTACAAAACAACCACAAATGGGGAACTATTTTATGGGTGGAGAGAGAAATTGCAGGCAAAAAGGGAGGACTATTGTTGTAATTCTCCTTCTGGGTTGTGTTATAGACTCTACCTGTATAACACTAAGCTCTCAATACAGACAGGAGGGACAGGCCTCTACTGTCCTCTAATCCCTCTGTCTCTGTCTGTCTGTCTGCCTGCAAAAGAGCATGCTGACAAGTACATTATAATTCATATATGAGTGAAAAGTAGGACAGCAAAGCTCGACGGCTATATGGGTTATCATCAAGCAGATTATCACGTACATTTTTAAAAGTGTAAAAGACTTATTAACTGTAGAGAGTTTTTATGTGACAAAAGGCTATTTCTGAAGCTGGCCTATTTCTTTGGAGCCTGTGTTTGCCATCACATTCAGCAGCCAGCACGATGGTGCGACACGTCAAAGCGTTTGAGAGTTTGTTTGTGCATTTGCCAACTAAAACTGAAAAAAAAAAAATGACACGGATTGATAGAGATAGATATAGATGAAATGGACAACACTATAGACCATCGGAAACAGGAAAAGACCCTTCACGGTCTAACCAATCAGACGCCGTTAGCATCGTTGGGTTTCAGAGGATCTGGGAACGACACCAGACAAGCTACCCGCAAGAGGACAATTCCACTGCAGTTGTTACATGAACTGAGAGTCCGAACTCCACGCCAAAAGTCCAAAAAGCCATGACAGAGATTTCAGGAAGAGACAGAAGAACAGCAAGCAAGTAAAGCGAGTAAAAGATGTAGACAGAGAGGCACTTCCTGGGAAGTGAGCAGAAATGACAAGTGGTGAGAAGGAAGGAGGGGGGGTCAGAGTGGCATCCTGCAGCCTGAGGCCGTTGGCTTGAGGGCAGAGTCCTGCCTGCCCGAGGACCCTCTGGGACAAGGGCCACATGGTAGACATTAGACAGAGTCTCATGCCACGCCAAGCCAAACTAAACCAGGCTAAGCCAAAGCCAAAAGAGCAAAAGCGGGCCCGGAGGAGGTGGGAAGAGGCCTCTTCAAACAAACAGAAAGTCAGTAGTGAAGTGTTGGAAATCCCCTCACTCAGTCGGTACGTGCGCTCAGAAATGTGCTGCTACTCAGTAGAGCATTAAAAATGAAGCGGCTGATCAATAATCCGTCATAAGGCTTCCTGTATAAAGAGGTAGATGCTGAGAAGATGGGGTAAAGAGGGCACCTCCGCGCTGAGCTTGAACGCAGGCACACATGCATGTCTGAAAGTGTGTGTGTGTGTGTGTGTGTGTGCGTGTGTGCATGAACGTGTGCAGTAAAGAGGTCACTCTGCCTTTGAGCAGCCTGCTCGTTTTGGTTTTCCACTCCAGTTCCCTCAGCTGGACCTCCGTAACACA
>OMKK01033484.1:0-10900 GCA_900302305.1 Polymixia japonica | reverse complement strand
CAAAAAAAACGGCGTCGATGTCGAACGCCCACGACCTCCGACAACACCGATCGTGTTAGGGGCCAATAAATGCTTAATTGCCATTTTTCCATTGGGTTGCTTTATTGATGTCTTCTCAAAAGTGATTAATAAGAATTGCTAAGTAGCTGCTTCATTTGCCACTGAGCAAAATTGAATTGAATTATATGATTTTCTTATAAATTCTAAGCGTATTTAGAATATGGATAGCCATAAACAATTACAGTTTAATTACGTGATGCCAGCCTTCTTTGTTTAAGAGCTGATCTGGAGACCTCGGGGTATCACGGTGTGCTGGTAGACGTTGAATAGCGTCCAAATCAACCCTTCCTCAAGTGTCATTGAGATTAGCTCTCCTGAAAATGATCCATGGCCCCAAGTGCGCTGGCCCTGTTACAAAGGCAAATCACTTCTTGTGGAAAGGGGAATCGCCCTTCTCTGCGGAGCCATGGCTCCGTGTCCTCGCTTTTGGGAAACCCACATTCCTAGCGTGTGTCTTAAGGGACGGCAAGATGACTAAGAAGCCTTGTTTGCTTTTTTTTATGCAAATAACCTGGCAATTTGTTTCCGAATTTTCGTCTCAATTGTTCTCTGTGCGCATTCTGCCCAGTGTTTGGAACGGTGATTTACAGCTAACTTATCTTTACATTGGTACAGTACACCAACAACGTAATTAAATCACATATTTTGTTCTTGGGCAAAAGAAAGTGAAATGCGCTTGGTTGTTTAGCAGAACCTGGGAAGAGGACACCTGACCCGGTGCTCCGACTGAGGCCCAACAGGCGTACAGGAAGTGGACCGGCGCGCGCACCTTTTAAAATGGTTCAGAGCTAAAGTAGAACGCATCAAGTAGCGCGAGGGTAAACAACAGAGTAAGAAAGAGGAGGGATCACGTGATGGGAAAAGCATGTAAAGTATAATGAGAGGGGGAGTTTATTGTTGGATTTATGGAAATACACGAAGGAGGCATGTAGTATTCGTACACCTGCACTTGTCAAGGTACTGAAGTACGCTGGGTAATTGGCTATTGATTGCTCCCATTAACATCTGATGGCTAAGTGCATCTAAGTTGTTCCATTTCCACGGTTCAGTTTGATGTCACCACCCACTCGTTCTCTCATACTGTAGGTGAAGCCAAACAACTCTCAATACCATGCAAATAAAACCTGTTCCTTTCTAATAATATACACTAAGCGTCATTTCAGGAAGGAATATTAACCACAGAAGCACAGTTGTAATAGACACCGTTGTCTAGTTGCAGCGCGCTATTTATTTTTCTATCACCTATTTTAGACAAAAACCCGCCGTATAATGTAACAAAAAAGGAAAGCAGACGGATTTTATGAAGGGACACGATAGTCGACATCATTTCTGTTTTGCGTGTGTGTGCTATATGTACTGTAGCTTAAAATAAACTGAAACCCGCAATCCCAATTAACTGTTTGCTATGATTTAGATTTTTGCATTAACCTTCTATCGTGAGCACAGTAGGCTCAACGTTTTCCATTTCATTGGTTTAATATTTTCACTGAATAGAAGGCTCCTTATGAGACACAGCTGTTCTCAATTATTTGTTACACGTAACAGTCTCTGTAGTTTGGGTTTAAATCATTAAGAGAAAGCTCTCTCTGGTGTACCCAGCAGACATTTTGTCCACGGTCTGACTTAGATTGAACAGTGCATTCTAAAACATCTGTTGTTGATACATTACAACATATGTATTATTGTAACATATATCAAATATGGCTGCTTTATGTTACGATTGCGTTATTGGTCACTGGCTTTCCATTATCTAATTCTGAAACAGCTGAAGAAATATAATCCACTATATCTTGCAGATTTCCTGATTATAATTGTAAAGGTATTCCACTGGATTACTCGATACAACCCGATTCATACATTTAAACAAAACAAACAACAAAAGTGTACGTTTAAGTTATTTACAAGAATTTAGGGAGGAAATGGACTTTAACATCAGCGTCTATAACCACGAGAAACCGTCATTTAGTTATGCAAAAGTGGTTTCGTGTCTATAGTCCTTCAAACCTACAGCACCCCCACCACCACACAAACACACACACACACACACACACATTTTGTTTGAGTAATCCTACAATTAATAATAAAATAGAATATCTGTATTCTGACCACAGTGTCATATTCTTTGAAAAAAAAAAAAAAAAAAAGATTAGAGCTGTCACTTATTTTTTTAATCAGATGATCAAAACTCTATTGCATATATTCCATTATTTCCTATCCTTACATCTTGGTGTGTCACAATCTTTCTAGTGCGGTGGGCTTTCCCTAGCGCTATCTCTCTGCTGCTGAGAGCAGATCATAACACTCCCAGTAGCTTCCTGTCCCCTCTGGATGGATTGCAGCCTGAAAATCAGGCCATCCCAGGTTCACCAGTCCCTTACTGTGCCTGACCATACAGAAATAGTGGTTAGTGATTCATGCACAATATGTACAATGCAACATACAGTTCAGCCTTTGAGCCTTGAACACAGAGGTCTTTGCACAATGTGATAATTTTACTCTACCTTACTATTTATCAAACAAGTGAAAAAAAGTAGAGTAACTGTCCATTTTTTTGATATACATTCTGTAATACGCAAACGGGAAGGTGGAAATGTGATTTCCATGATCGCCCGTAAGACAGCCTTTATTAGGAACGTCTGTGTCAAAGGGGTTATATTAAGGGTTATTTTTCAAACATCCCCGAGAGGAAGTATGATCCGCTACACTTATCTTCACGAGCTCTCTCCAGCGACAGAGAGCTTGATCCATCCTGAAAGGGGGATTGAACTATCACAAGATGAAGACATGACATCCTCAGCTCACTTGATGTCAATGATAGGACAGCTCACTTGTAGATCGGGCATGTTGCCAGCCAGCTCTCCCAGGGTCCTGAACGCTGTCTCTGAACAGAGGCCAATGACACAGATGACATCCGGGGAAGCCCATCACCTGTTGCTTTAGGACAGAATAATCAAAGTGGGTCATACCAGGACATTGGCCTCACAGAGTGTGGTGGAAGGGTGATGTGATTATCTAGTGTGTGTGTGTGTGTGTGTGTGTGTGCGCGCACACGCGTGTGTGCCTGTATGTATGTATGTGTGTGTGTGTGTGTGTGCACGCATGTTCTCAGATTTGTCAGGGCAGCAGCTAGAGCCGAGCCCTGAAATCCACCCCAGTGACAGAGATCATCAGCATCAGCAGCAGATCTTCAGCCTAGATCATGTTCACAATGAGGGCCATGCCAGGCAGTGACGCCACTGCAGATGTCCAGTTGTAAATAGTGTTCCCATCCACTGGTTGACTGGCAATATAACCACAGTACCATATAGTTTTACATTTCTGACCATTCATTTATTTGTTCTCAAATCAACAAAATTGTATCAGAAGTTTCAACTTTGTCTGTGCATTACTAACAAAAACAATACATTTTAATATGAAGAAATAATGGTCAATTTATGGTCATCCTGAAATGCGTGCGGTTGTTGCCCTCAGGAAATTTTTCATTACATTCCACAGTTGACACTTCCATAACAATACTCCTTAATTGCGAACGTGATGGAAAAAGCATGTATAATAAGAGGGGGAGTTTATTGTTGGATTTATGGAAATGCATGAAGGAGGCATGTAGTAGTCGTACACCTGCACTTGTCAAGGTACTGAGGTACGCTGGGTAATTGGCTGTTGATTGCTGCCATTAACATCTGATGGCTAAGTGCATCTAATTCTTGTTCCACTTCCACGGTTCAATTTGATGTCACCACCCAATCGTTCTCTCATAGGTGATTAGCCATGCCAATGAAAATTGTTATTTTCTAATGATATAAGCGTCATTTCAGGAAGGAATTGCAACCACAGAAGCACAATTGTAACTGGCACCTTTGTCTAATTAATGTCATTTGTGGTGAGGAATAAAGGAAAACAAGGAAGGTTTGTAGCCTATCTCTTATCTCAAAACCCATTGTTATCGACCAAAATAGGGGAAGCATGGGCTGTAGACACATTAGACAGATTCCTTTGAAGGATACAACAGTTTGCCCTCTATGAGTGTGACATTCTTAAAATAAACTGAATCCCAAAATCCTTATGATGTTTTTAGTTGTTGTTTTTTGCCCTAACCTTCCAACCTGATATGTTCAGTTGTTTTTTTATTTTTTATTTCATTGACTCCCTAATCAGAGTTGTTCTCAATTATTTGTTACGCGTAACAAATCATCATGTTTCTCACCCAGTCGCTGTAGTTTGAGCTCATATCATTATAGAGAAAACTCTGTTTCACTATTTACGTCTCCTACAGTATCACCTCAGGGCAGAGACTTGGTATCCCTCTGAGTTTTAATCTCTTCGTCTCCCAGCATCCTTGAGGCTATTTCATTTAAGTTTTAATATGTGTATTTGACATTTTGTTCATTTAGGGTCCCCCTTTAATTTAATTGACGTGCTGCTGCCTTGTGATGTTTGTTTTCTTCTCAGTGAAGATTCCACACAATACACGGTGTGTCTTACATTTACATCGGGAGGGGAAATACTACCTTTTTTTATAGACGTTTTTCTAACTTCATATATGCTTTCCTTGCAGAGTTGTTTGAATTAAGTATTTTGAAGTATGAAGTATTTTTGTTTGTTTGTTTGTTGAATACAAAATTAGGCTGTGGAGAACCTATGTAGACTTTTTAGATAATACGATAATTAATTTTACAAAATCTCATCTGCGGCAGTTTGCAGGTTATGTTGCAGCTTTTGTGTCCGAAAATACGCTGGAGTTGCTGGACTGCAAGCTTCTGGAAACTGGGGGAGAACGGGTAATAACAATAATAACAATAATAACAATAATAATAATAACAATAATAATAATAATAATAATAATAACATTAATAATAATAATAATAACAATAATAATATCCATTCTCGTTTTACTAATTCAATAATCAAAAATAGATCCGAAGCCAGAAAGTCCAATTGACTTTAAATGTCAGACCGTCATGCCCCGTGGTCTTCTTTGTCTGAGTCGTTCTCAGCTCAACTCAGGAGACCGTCGTCGTGAATGATGCGTCTGCCATCTGCAGGCGGACGCCGGAATAACACGCAGCATCTCTTCACTGAGGATAACAACTGTGCTGGCTTTTCACTGGACGGCTGCAACATGTAGCAGCAGTAGCAGACCGAGTATACCTGTTTGAGTTTATGTTTTTGATATGAACAGAATGCACTCTAAATACATTTGATATTTCACGTTAAAATCCACCGGTTTCTGATGCTGATTAGCGGTGAACCGCCTATTATTTAACTAGAGTGTCTGAAATGGGGAGCTGCATGGTGATTTGAGGAGAAATGCAAAACACTACCGACGTGTTTTAACTGTTTTTGTTTAGGCCTAAGGCGTGTGCACGCCTACCATTTAAGCACATTTCTGTCTGATTCTGACTTGGAGAGTAAAAACGAGTTGGGCTGCTGGGGGAGCTACTCGCGGTTGCAGAGAGAAGTGGGCCCTCCTGCACCGAGTCAGAGTCAGGGAGGCAGGTTACTTGGTGCAGACCAGTGTGTGAAATCATGCACAAGCCCCGCTGGACTGATCATCTGTTATTCCACAGCCATCTGGGTTGAGGCCGCAGGGCTGTTTATATCTTCATGCAACAGTATGACATCAATATGAAACACCGTTGCGTCAGAGGCGCCCAAACGCTATGTTATCCACTGGATCCCTCTTCCATCACAAATAATAATATTAGAAAATCTGCATTTGGTATCTTGAATGATTTGAAAGTAATATCCTGTCACGTTTGTGTGAGGTCCGGGCGACCTGATATTTCCATCATCACAACTCGATGCTGAGCAAGGATATTCAAATATTGTTTGTCGACCAGTGCAGCTTTGACAAAATAAACTACATCCTCCACGTAGGCTATCTCAAATAAACCAAGCGGCACATACAGTAGACAAAAGATCCGATCTCCAAATCAGACCAATCTAGCCATTGGCTTATGCAACTAATTAACTTCGTACACCAAAATTTAAATTTAAATTAACAATTGGGCGATATCATCAGGGGATGCACAGCACCCCACGAAGAAGTTTATGATGAAAAAAGATGACTATTAGAGAAGGCAATCGGTGGAGTAAGGAGGGCTTTTAGATGAGGGGATATCTCCAATTACAATCCACCGCACACTTGTCAGCAGTAATTAAATGTTTGCTGAGAGGTTGCTATTTGTGGCTAGTAGATGGGATGATCCTGCTCCACTGCCCCCACTAACAATTATATTCCATGCATAAATTTTCATAACATCTATCCTATTGTGTGGTCTGTCGACCAGATATACCTCCCACTGTATAAGCCACAGAATAATAAAACCCTGCTGTACTACAGTAGGAGTGACATTGTCCCCCTACACAAAACAAAACGCGTCTGAACATGTACACACACACACACCGCTATGTAGTCACAGAAAATATCTGCTTTTTTTATTGTTTTCAATAATTACATAATGCATTAATCACAGTAAAGACAAATCGCCTTCCCCCGAATGTCATAATTGTGCAAGCTAACAATTAAATGTAAAATTAGACTTAAGATGTAAAACTTAATTCTTCTCTGCTCAGCATTTCAACTCTATTGTACAGGGGGCATAGCAGAACTCAGGGAGGATTGTAAAGCTTTTAAGAGCAGATGTCTTTAGTCCGTCTACATCATGCCACTGCCAAAACATCTGCCCAGTGGTTTGCATACAATCAGTGGTAAATGACAACTGCTATCACTGTCGTGTGTAGTTGCTGTTCCCCTTAAGGTGTTCTGTGTACTAATAGTTCAGTGTATGAACAGTTTCTCACTCTGGTCATTATGAACAGCTATGGGCAGTTATCTGAGGGAACGTTGATACACAAGCCAGGACCAAATAATTTCATCAGATTTGGTCTATATATACTTCTAATAAAAGTGACATCACATAAACATAATTAGTATAGATGCAACCTGCAACTTGATTTTCCACTACACCAGTTTCTCTCTCATGTTGATTACAGACGCTGCAGGGAAGTATACTGCACATCCACATACAGTACCTCATCAAAAAGGTGCATTATTTCATTGTAGAAGGAAAACAAATACATTTTGTAATTGTTATGTTGCCTGTAAATGTGAATATTCATTACATTGAATAGGCAATGTGTAACAGTCAGGTCCTAGGCTTAACTACCCAAATAATGATCTCAATTACAATATAATGTTTGTTAGATTACTGCAGCTGTAAAGGCAATTGGCCAGAAAAGTCAAAACATATAAAAATGTTCAGCTCCACGTCAAATTTTAGGAGAAGACATGTGTTTGGTGCAAAATAAATCATCGAGACCTGATGTGCAAGCGTCACAAACCCGAAGAGAAGCTCCGCATCCTCTTATGATTTCAATTACTGGTCTGTGTCCGAAACCAATCTTATTGTACTGTTTATTATGAATGAGAATGTACAGACCATCCTATGACATCATGCAAGAGGAGGCAGAGGGTCAACCAATTACACACCTCACTCACACACCTCACTTATGTACTACACTGACCACTTTAGCAAGTCAGTAACAAGTCAATAGTGTCGATTTGCTCTTCTATCCTATTTTTATATTGTGCTGTCGGGTCATTTACTGTGAAGAGTAATGAAATATTGAGACAATAAAACATACATATGGCACTTTTGTGCACAAAATAAAAAAAAGAAGCAGAGGACTTAGAGAAAAGTTTTAGTAATTTCGGTTGATTACAGACATGCTTGTACTATAATTGGAAAGATACTATGACACTGGGACATCACAGCACGCCAAATTGGAAAAACATAGTAAAGAAATGTAAGTGCACATAAACATGAGTCCCTTTCTTGAACTTATGAGGAGGTAGAAAGCTAATCCAATATATCTCAGCAATAACATCAGAAACCAACCCTAAAATATCTTTGTTCGCTAACAAAGGCTTGTGTTTAACTAAAGGATGACTTGACCAGAACTAGCATCACAGCGGTTTTAACGTCCAACATTTCCTAGCATGCCCCATTGCGTTACTATGTAACGGCGTTGAATCTAAGAATCTAAAGCAAACCCTTGACCAGTGCAAATACAATCCATTACTCTGCTGTCAACCAATGTAAGATAGTTACATGAGAAATCAGGCTCATTGGTTCCAACTGTGAGGTAGGATCTAGAACATTGGGGAAACTGTTCCAACCCAGAAAACAAGTGCATTAAAGGGACTGAGCCTAGACAATCAGTAATGTTGTGATGTCCATTCTTCCTGCAGCGAGGTTTGGACAGATGTTACTAAGTGAGACATGTGGTTTCTCTATTGGAGGGCGGCGGCGGGATAATGCCTATTCTGGGTTTCTAAGCTCTAATGAAAAACTCAAAAAAACAAACAAGAGCGCCCCACCTCAAAGGCACTATTTTCAGTATTTCCAAAACGCCAACGCGACTCAAGCTGAGCATCGGTTGCTCAGTGATGACCCTGTATCTAAACTGCAGCAATCACCCAGCCTCCCAACCTACGGGCAACTCTTTCCTAAGGTGCCTTCAATATTGAAGCCTTTCAATAGCAAGTTTTATTAAAATCATGACTTGCCCCCAGACATCTAAAATGAACATGGTATGCAATTTCACTCTTAAAAGTAAGGTAAACAAAGCATTAAATAGAATTAAAGAAATAAATACATTTTTATTTCATATAAATATTTGGGCCCTTGTGTCCAAATTTTCATTGATGGAGATATGTTTGGGAATAAGATGAAGGTAATGACATACATTTCATGAAACAAAGCTGCCCTACTATTCGTTACTAGCATTATGAGTAGCATAGTAATTATGAATTGATCTCAGTGTACATGAATCACCAAACTTCTTCAGTAACAATCACGCATGGTTAATTCCCAGGTTATAATGCATTTCATGACCATTAGATGGTATAATTTGACTTGGAAGCCCTTCCCTCTCACTCGGAAGGCCTATCCCAGGAAAAAAAAAACAAAAAAAAAAACAGATCAGTGATCACATCAAGGAAGCATGGTCCCTTTTCATCTGATTATCTTTCCCGTGTATCAATCGAACGCTATAATGACAACCTTGGATAGAAAATTCCTAATACAGACCCCAAAAATCTCAATATGACCGAAGAGACGAAGTGATAAAAGGAAATATCCAAATCAGCTTGAAGTTTAAAGTTAACATCGTGCCTACTATCTTTTTTTTTTTTTCCAAGGCCCTGTTCACCGCGGCTAAACCTGGGATGTGTCCACATACGTACAGTAATCATATATACTTTGTAATCGTTCAATGTCTCTGGCTATGTACAGCTATACAACTAGAGAGCAGGCTGAGGGCCAGGTTTTGTGAGCTGTGCAGAGGGAGCAGTTGGTTGGGAAGTCTCCCAGTCTCCCGGCTCCTTCCCTGCAGTCTGCCCGTACAGGTGGCTGTTCTGCTTCACTTGCGATCGTCGATGGTCTTAATGAATTCCACCGCCGCGGTGAACTGCATCCACCAATAGCACTCCTCCCCACTCAGCCGGCTGGCGTAGAAATTATTGATGTACTGAATGGTGGACAGCAGGCAGGGCGGGTTTGCCTGGAGGGGAGGAGAAGTGGGGATGAGCCCACATTAGCCACCGAGAGAACCTCACGCTACGCCGTGCATATTACAGCCATAAATATGTAAAAATGTAAAGTACGCACGCAGGTTATCAGACGGCAAAGTCTTTCAGGAGCCGCACAGTCACTCCTCAATCACACTACATCATATTTTAAAATGATTATTTTCAACCTTCAGTTATAGAGAGGCTTCAAAGAAAACGATCGATACCAATGCAGAAAAGCTTAGCGCCTGACAAACGCATTTAAAAACGCAATTCGGTGATAGTCTGCTCTGAACGTAACGTGGCGGGGGCTCACCCTGATGAGGACGAAGACGAGCACGGGGACGAAGTCGTCCGCTCCGGGGACGGAGTCTTCGTTGGCCAGACTCAGGAGGTTCATGATGGTGGAACACATGCGCAGTATACACTGGACTTTGTCCCTCGGGGTCTTGTAGGCATTGATGGTCCTGATCTCAGACTGGGCAGAGGGCCACGGCGCCTCCCTCAGGTAAACCTGCAAAACCGTACAAGAGGCCGTGTCACTTAATAAAACGCGGCTGAAGACGTTACGGGGCGGCTATACCCTGCTGTAGGTATCGCTTCCATCTGTACACATGTTCACCGCGTGTATGTGTTGAAAGGTGAATATCACCGAGTTGTTACCTCTGGGATTTGAAGGGCTTTGTGATTGGCCGTCACAACTTTGGAGAGCCGTTGGATATGTTCATGGAAAAGCCTGCAGGAAAAGAAACACATTGGTATATGACAAGAGAGAAAAGTATTCCTAGCTAGTTAGAGCATTACAAATTGTTTCCACCAGGCAAAAAAAACTGGACCACTACTTAGTGAGACAGAGGCAGTCTGGTGATCCCAGCTACTCACTGGTCTCTGAGACTGTCCCCATCCTGGTTGGGGTAGAAGGCCAGTTTGAAGATGCGGTTCATAACACTGCGCTCGATGGCCATCTGGGCGTCCTGCAGCTGGTCCTCGCTAGCGTACTGCCAGATGGCATCACGGGCCATGGCGCCATACAAGTAGCGCAGGAAGTCCTCCACCGCTGCGGTCTTGTCGTCGGATGCCGTGCACCCCTGGAACGCTAGAGGGGGGGGGAGAAGAAGCAGAGGAACGACGTAGTGAGCGCTCGCACCGGACACCCACCGCAACTTCTGGAAGAATCAAAGTCTGATGATGAAACGAAGGCGAAAAGACAGGAAGGAGGACGGACAAGAGTCTCCGCGCTTTGGTGGCTAGCAGCCACGGCAAGCT
>OMKK01033483.1:0-12978 GCA_900302305.1 Polymixia japonica | reverse complement strand
TAATACATAATCAGCAGCCCCATTTCAAGTTGCCTCACGCTTTCAGATTAATTACATCAAACAAACGCACGCTAATGGAGTCTCTCTGTTTCACCCTCCACTCCCATCAGTCGCTGGCACCAAACACTTGTAGCCCACCTGTGTTGCCCTCATGGAAATTATAAAGTTATTAATGCAAATTAGCTGGAATGGTTTTTAATAGAGGTTTGAGAGGTTTTTATACTGCATAGTTGCCAGCGATAATCCGGCCTGCCCTGGAGAATGGACTCCATCTTTGTTTGCTAGATTATATGTGGCCGTGTGGCAAATCGCGGTGGATTGACTGACATCTAAGGATTAGCATTTTTTTAGCTAAATTGGACAACAAAGTCTAGCAGTTGACAATTACCAGTTTGATGCTGTCTGGTTACACCAATAAACTTTTCCTTCCTTTTTCTGACATCTACGTAGGTTTTACCAGCAGTACACCGATAAATCCCTTTCCACCTCTCCCTTTCCCTTCATATTAACCCAGTCCCAGGCTAATCCTACCCCAAACCATGTCTGTTGTGTATCATCCTAAGAGACATGTCTCTCTTGTTGATTCTCTGTGCCAGCTGCTTGATGAGGAAAAAGCTTCGGTGATGGCAGAGATGGAGAAACTGGTGGCACTTTGCCAACAGCTGCAGCTGGGGGCCAAGACTCCTGTACAGGGCAAGACTGCCACCTTCCAGAAGGTAACCACACTGTGCGTCTGTGTCTGGGTTATTCTGGGCGTGTGTATCTGTGTGTATGCCTGTGGATCTGCATCTGCGTGTCTGTGTGTACCACTTTTGTCGAGTCGCCAGTCTTCCTTTTGTTTAATAATGAGCTTTTGCCAACTACATATCCAGCAACAAATTAGTAGAGCACAAAGGATACCACTGAGCATGCTAGCTACGTTGCTTCATTACAGAGTGGTTGCAGTATAATCCTTGAGTAATATATGAGTAAAACCCTTATGAAACAACTTACACCACACTAACGAATGCCTATGAGGAATTAATGAGCATCTTGTCCAGAAATGAACAGCCTTAGGTCACCCTGTAATAATGGAGAAGGTTGAAATCATAATCACTACATTAATGAGTGTCTCTTTCATCTGCATTGACCTCCTCCAGATTTCTGTCTTCCAGGGCCTGATACAAAACCGATCAGTCAATGGAAAGCTCTTTGCCAAGAGATTAGATGCGGCTTTATGTGTGTGTGTGTGTGTGTGTGTGTGTGTCGTGCGTGCGTGCATGCATGTGCACACGCACGTGTTTATCCACACCTGTATTTGCATGCGTCCTGCAAAAAAGCCACTGCGTATCCATGCTATCCATCTTAAACCATTTCATTAGGTAAATCGGCAACATCTTCCCAACCTTTCTTTTGCGATTCTTCCTAGGTGGACTCATCCATCCAGATCACCAGAGGCATCATGACAGCGATCCTCTCCCTCCTACCGCTCTGTAAAACGCTCAACGGAAAGGTGACAGCTAATATACAGGACAGCATTAACTCTTCACCCAAGTAACTGCCGCTCACTTTGATTGGGCAAACTTCCCAAAAGTGTACATGTTCCTTTGTTAAAAAACGTAACGAGAGGGAGAGAAAGGGTGTTTAACGCTCATCAAGCCTAGGAAAGTGTTAAATGGAGAGCTACGTGAACAGACTGGCCAGTTGGTGACTGTTTTTTTATTTCGTTTTTTTTCTTCGCTCTTTATTCAGACAGTAGGAAAGTAGAGGGGCAAACAGAGTAGGAGCAGACACAGCATCAAAAGCTCTGGCCACCACATTAGAGTTCAGAGGTCGGGGACTTAACCACTAAACTAACTGTGAATCTATTCACTATTTATTCATTGTTGACTCATTTGTGATTTTCACTTTGCCTCCAATAAAAACCTTTATGAGACCTGCATAATAGGTCTTTCCGCTCTTAACCTCCCCCGTTTTCCTCCATCCATAGTACCACTCAGAGAGGAGCAGCCTGGGCTCCCCGCAGGGCTGGAGAGAGCGACAGGATGCGTCCACGCCTGTCAAAGAGGACAGTGCCCTCAACGGCAAGAACAGCAATGGCTTTGGGGTCAAATCCCTAGAGCAGCACATGGCTGGCCTCAATCTCCTGGAGGGCAAGTAATCCAGGAAATAGTCACCTCCCTCATCCCATATTCTCCTGTGGAGCAGCACATAGCCAACCTCATCTTTTTGGAGAACAAGTAGTCCAGGAAATAGTAACCCCCCCTCCCCCCACACACACACATACACACACACACACATACACCTACGTGCATTTTCATGCATCCATCCATGGGATAGAGGAGTGGGGTGAAGTTGCCTCATAAGATGCTTGCCTTGGGTCAGATTTTGATATTACTGTCCCAATGATGAAAATGCAGATCCTAGATCGCAGCAATTTTACCCCAAAGTTACCGGTTACCTGAAGCACTTGATCCACCACAGTCCACAAGAGGGAGACAAGCAGCCACCATTATGAATTTACCATTGGCCATTGAGTGATCCTTCTTAACCAGAAGTCCACACACACACACACACAGATTTGGAATCAGTTTTATCACTTCTCTGACGAAGGATAATGAAATAAGAATGAGGAGATGATAAACTGATCAGAAATCAGTGATGAGCAAGGGTAGTTCCACTTGATGCTCTGCCACGCGTCTGTTTTCACTATGTGCCTCTGTGTAACCAGCCCATTTGCTTTGTGGTGTATTGTAAACGTGTTGCACATCTCAGCCAAATTAAAAGATAGAGGTAGAAAATTCTGAAAACCCTCCATGCATGATGTCACCATCACCAATCAGTTGTCTCCTGTGGTCAACAGGATCGTTGTTACACCAGTTTTGTAATGTTAGCCATAGTGGTACACCAAATATGAGCTAGATCACCTGCTTTGCAGTCGGCTTTCAGGATATCACTTGGATGTATTTTACAAGTAAGCCACACCATATGATTCAAGTCTGAGTTCCACCTGCACAGTGGATGACATGCATTTGTGGTCTGGATGGAACACACCCTATGTGCCATCTTAGCTTAGCAACTAAGTGCAAATGCAAAACTTACAATTTGATGCCAAAAAACATTGTCCTCATGGAGATGCCATCACGCTTGTCTTGCTACTAGACCGAAACATTAAGCTCTTAGTCCTTCAGTGTTCATCCATGGAGACCATTATTTTTATCCAGGCCTGACTTCCCCAAAATGTCAACTAAGCTTATTACTGAGATACTTTTGGAAAAGCAGGACCTTACTGGCTTTCTACTGTCTTGAGCATTATCAAGTCATTTTCAGTGTATGCTGTTCTACTGTTTGATTTTCTCACAAAAAAAAAAAAATGAAAGACTATACTGACCTGGCACCTGTGTCAAATGAATTCTCAATTGGAGCCTTGAAGTGTACTTGTTATGAAGACTGTCATTGTGAAGCTGCCTAGTAGGCCAACATGTATTAAATTATATATGGCATGTATAATATGGTACTTGAAGCATAGATGTGTATACAGTATGTGTCCCAAGGTAATGGACTTTGGTACTGGGTTAGGGTGGGATGACTGAAATGGATACCCGCATATAAAGCTTTAGAGATGTATTGTACTGTATGAAAGCAGCGAAGGATGCTGGTTACTATGGGGATGCTGCTGATGTGAAGAAATAATAGAACTAGTTTTGGACCATCTATTCTTTTGAAAGTTGAATGGTTGCTAAAAGTGACATAAATCAAAAATAAACAATATTTTTTCTTAAATCGCTGTTTGTTTTTTATTGACATTCTAAACAAAACAAAAGGATTTTTGGCATTTAGCAACAGATAAGCAATAAAGCAGTATGCTTTCTTCCAATTTCCTAATTTTTCCCAAATTATATAAACATTAATAAATACAGCATTTAAAAAAACAAGAGTATTTTCTGAAACTTTCTTTCAATTTCTTAACCATGAAAAACAAAGCAAATATAACAATTCTTTCTGAGCTCGCATGCTCCTTTCAAAATCAAAACATCCACGATCGGAGGAACTTTGCTTCCTTTATATTACAGTCCTTTAGACGTGACTGCACGTAACTGTCACTTTCCAGGACAGCGTCTCTATTCTGCACCCAACTCAGTGGGGGTTGAAGTAAGAGACCTCCAAGAAGCTGCTCAAAAACAGTCCTGACTTGGGGCAAGGCAAGAGCAATGTGTTCCTTCAACAAGGTTGTGGTTGGTCACTTTCCCTTTTGGAGACAACACTCTCAAACTCCTCTCTGGTCAGGAGGTTCTCTGTTATGCTTTTGCTCTCCTCAAACTTTGGCAGGATGACAGCGATGTATCCTTCAGTGGACGGCTGTGCAGATTCAAAGTACAATGAATTTTACAACATTTCTCAAAAAACGTTTGATCCTGGAGGGGAAATTTGTTGAGACGGATGATCCGAGTTTCATCTAATCTAATCACAGTAGTAAAGAATAGCATACAGACATGTTGCAAGTACAATAAACATGCAGAGTGTGCAAATGTGTATTATTCTCTGTCCACATTACTAGATTTGAGTGTTCATAGTTAGCTTTTCACATTATCACATTACAGATGGAGGCATCATATGTTCAGAAAAGTGTCCAGATACACAAACGTGCATTGTTAGATGACGCTGGTACGTTATTTACCTTTTCCAGCAAGAGAGTGGGTCTTTCCAGAATAGCTTCATTGACTTCAAGAAGACGCCCCCGGATGCAGCTGAAAAAGATCATCGATATAGTCAAATAATTCTAATAATAAATCTAGGCTAAATTTAAATTAATACAGTCTAAGAGGCATAATTTAGAGAGTGGTATGCTTGGAAAAAAGACTCACCTGTAGATTGTGTATTCGGTTTCGTCTGTACATGTTATCCTACACAGAGGCGCAAAATCAGTAAGGAACTGTCCCCCCTGGAGACATAGTGAAAAGGGGGTATTTATTATTAGAGTCATAAGCTTATAAAATTTCCAAAGCACAGATATGATGTTTACATACACATGTCACAATAATTTGCAGCAACATAAAATTACCCGCTTGGATTTCCCAGACACTTTGTTGTTCAGGCGACTGCAGCCATTACTGATTTGATAGTTGATGCTTTTAATTGTCCGCCCGTTCTGGAGGATGGGGTGCGTCTCTGCTAAAGTAATGACACATATTCTGCAGGGAACAAACAAACGACAAAACTATGCATTGCAAAAGGAATGCATCAAATGTTGGATGTAACACTAGCTATTCTCTCTTCCAAAAGTTCAACAGTAGCATCGTTTTCACATTCATGATAACGTCTTTTACCTGTTTGAATGCTGCAGAATGCAGTGGTCTTCACAAGATTTCCCCTTGATGTCTAAACAAAAATAACGATGTTACCTTCACGTTAGATTGGTAAAGTAAATTATTGGATCAAAAGTTATTAACCTAGTCTCAGACCATGAGGAAGCAAGCAGGGCCACACAACGCAGCAGTTAGCAACTTATCAATCAATCTTTATATAGCGCCGTTCTAAAACAAGATTACAAAGTTACAAAGTACATAGTACGTTAGCAACATAAAGTACACATAGTTATCACCCGAAACAAGAAGTGACATGTGCCAACTAAAAGCTGATCACATCTGTAGCTCAGACGAGCTACCTGACCAGCTTGCTAATAACCTGGCAGATTACTTTCAGTCAGATGTACCTGCTCTGTACCAACGTGTGTAATAACGATCGATAACTGACGGTGCTGGTGCTTCAGTGTCTTTCTCCTCTTTGCTTTCCATTGAAAATGTTAATGTTATTGGCTGTAAAAACGAAGACTTTACAGCAATGTCTGCCAGTGCTTTCTTTACGGACCGAAAATTATGTTGTACCAGACAGTCCGTCCTTCAAAAAGATCCGAAAACATTTTCTTTTCTTTTTTTGTTCCGGCATTTTTCTTTTCGGCTTCCAGGAGTGAAAAGGCTGGATTTCACATATTGAGCAAATTACACTACACAATATAGTGTTCAGAAGTTATGGAAATATATATGGATTTTCATAGATTGTGATTCTTCTGGAAAGGTAGCACATTTTTATTGCACATCAAATGTTAAAAGGGTGATTTCAAAAATGTGGGAAATAAAAAAAATGTAAACCTAGCTGCTATTAATAATGCAGCACACTTTTATGCAATATATCTAAAATGAATGCTTTCTAAGATTTCCATCTACAGTATTCCATCAGACAATACTGTAGTACTACATCCAATACTACTGCATTTTGCAAAAGCCAGTACCTCTCACTTTCTTCTCTTCTTCCGAAAGGAAAGGCTGATATAGTTGAACACGCATACCATAGAAGTGCTGATGCACGATGAACCTGCGTCTGCAGTCTCAGATGAATTCAGAGCAGCCCTTTGTCCACTCCAAAGCTCCCTTCATCTGCCAGCAATGATAAATGAGGATTTCTAGTCTCAATAGACAGGTACGTGTTTAGCAAAGGTTTCTTGTCTCAAAGTCAAACTGACTTTATCAACCTAGGGATGTCCCCATACTGAACCTTTCTTCAAGAATTCACGTTCTGCCTTTCTTTCTCTGCTGTCAAATGAACCACATAGGCAAGATGTGTTGTGCCACAGAATTTTGAACAGTGAATGTTTTGAACAACGCTATTTATGACACTTTAGACTTTACACACTTGGCTCTGATTGTACAGATGACTGTATAGTGACTTGCTTAGGCAAAACATGTGTCCTCATTACCCACTAGATGTCACACTATTACAACGCAGTTGTGTATGTCCTTTCCACACATGCTATGCAAGGCAAACTCATCAGACAATGCCAAATTTTAAGCAAATTCCAATCATCTGCAATCTGGCTCCAAATCAATTATACTGAACTGGAATGCCCATATATACAACATTTCTCATTTAACCAGGTTTATTTTTTATGTGTAAACCAATGTTGCAATGTGTTACTGTTTTTCTGAAACAGTGACAATGATGGAACTTAAGTCAGTTCACTATCCAACTATAAAATGAGTGCATTTTTTTTCTCCTGATTCTAATGACTATTACAGGCAGTAACTAGAGGTATCACAGTGTGAGTCTGCATCCAGGGTGATTATGTAATGAAGAGTGCCAAGAAAGAATGGATGCAGGCAGGGATGGAAGGAATGAAGGAATGTTCCCCTCCCTGGGTCTGAGGAATCGTCTCTCTCCGACGCTGACCGGTCAGATTCCAAACATATCTGTCTTGACATGATACTTTGGCTATGTGCACAATGCCAAGGGATTATTTGGGGGTGATTGACATTGCATGAGGCAATTTAAGAATGAGGACTTCATGTTGGTCATATAATTGAGAGAAAGAGAGGGAGAGAGAGCGAGCAAGGGGGAGTAAGAGAGAGAGAGATTGGGCTGAAGTTGAGTGGCACAATGGGTTTTCCATGTATCTGCTGACTGCTACAAAGATTTGGAAAGTTTTACAGTCGAGACCCATATTAATGTGTCTTTCCATTACTTCTCTCTCTGTGGTAGGTCATAGTCTGTAATTAGTTCAGAGATGAAACACAAAATTATTGTGGAAACACTGGACACAAAGCCAGTATACCACAGAGATACAGTATTGCATCAGGTTTGAGATGCAGTTCTGCTCAATAAACAAGGCAATCTTCAGTAAGTAACATTAAGTTTGGATGTGGTCTTTGTCAAGACAATTTATCCTGACACGTATATAGGGTCAATTTTTCCACCCCAAATCCTAATTTTATTAGTCATTAACACTACTACAAACAGATGCTAAATCACAGAATGTATGGACATGTGGATCCAACCCTCTCGTTATATTAAAGGATCACATAGGCCAGTTCGGGAAAAGGCCACGTATATCCTGAGTTATAATTGAAGTCACGCCTACTCCATCACTCTGTGAGAGGCTGACAGGGGTTTGAAAACAGCCATGACATCTTCTGAGGAGACTTTTTGAGGAGAGTTTGTATGTAGGATGGGGAGGTTTCGTTATGTTATCCTAACTGGCAGGTGACCTGACTGGGTGCTCTAGGCCTTCTCCTGACACCTCAGCACAAGAATGGATCAGTACTCAGATTTGATGTGTGTGTGTGTGCGCGCGTGTGTGCCTGTGCGCGTGTTTGTTTGTGAGCGCCAAAGCATTAGTATATGCAAGTATGTGCACAGATGGTGCACGTGCATGTGCGTGAGTCTACGTGTGCGCGTGTGTGCACGTGCGCCTGTGTACATCCACATCTGTGTTTATCATTCTATGTGTTCATGTCCATGTCTATCTGTCAGTCTGTGTACATTCCCGAGTCTTTACTGCTGATGGTTGAAATGAAACACGCTCCGTCTCCCCCTCATCCAGACTCACAAGTTGAAGTTCACTGGCTGGCCGTCAGACAGGCATCTCGAGTGGCCCCAGCTGCAGAGGGCTTCTGTGTGCGATGTACTCCTAGCTCCACGTCAGCTACTGCTCCTGCGAGCAGCACCTCTGTTAGTCTGTTCGGCTCCAGCGTTCTGTCCCTCTCATGGAAGGCATCCATCTTCTTCCTGGAGTGTGTCGACCCTGGCCAGAAAAGAGGCATATAAGGGATGAGCGGTGCATTTGCATGCATTAAAGCCAACCTGTAGTCGCTTCTCTGGGGTTACAAATCGGGGGCGCACAGGGGGAGTCTAAACGCAGAATGGAAAGACGTCGGTTTCCTGGTTCCACAGCCCCACAATTAGTTTTGTATTCAGAGAGAAAAATAGACGACATCGATTATGTGTCATTTATAGGAGGCCTATTGCTGTGTGGCTTTGATACAGATGGGAAGAATTATTGTTAGGAAGGAGATTTTTGCTTTTTTTTTCCAACATTGTTAATGTGGTTAATGCCATCATGCTATGAATAACACTTTCAGCAGTTAATTGTAGTTGTTTAATGAGGCAGTGTCACGCAAACTGGTCTCTGCGATCGCCGATATCCGATCATACAAGTCGTAGAAAACTGATATGGGTGATGTTTCAGCTTGAAAGATTTACGCTTCTTTTCCTGGACAGAGATGCGGTACACCTGCATTTGCCATTATTTTAGAGAATGTAGTCATATAATGCCTAAATGCAGGTCTAAAGCTTTCTTTATTCACTGGAATGTAAGTTTCACTAAAAGCACAGTGTAATTTCATGCCAAGCACTTGTGTGTCTTTTTCTCCCCCAATTGGAGTTGCACGATCTTTATGTGAGGATAAGAATTTGATCTTTAGTGAGAGTGACGAGCCAAGGTCAATACCATGAAGTGGAAACTCTCCCGACGTGGAAGGTCTGATCCGGGATTATTGTGTCACAGGCACAGTGACAGACGACTTTGTTTTTCACCGTTTTCCCCTTCAAAGTTCTCCCTCTGCACAGCTTTCAAGCAAGAGGGGTTTTAGAAATGAGGAGATACATTTTGGATTAAAAATGAAAGATCTGTCATAGGTCAGCGAATGTGTTAATGTTGAGGCTTCTTTACCATCGCCTCTGAGATTCCAGAACACAGGACCAGTAACCGCTGTTCTGAACCAAAGCCCCAAAGGTTTCATGAACTTTGATAAATGCCATGTCTGCAGAACATCAAATATTGCTCTAATAAGCTGGTCTCAGATCAGCATGTTATTAGCTTTCTCTGAGGCAATCAGCGACATATGGTGCAATCAATCATGTCTGAGCTTTTCTGTTATTTCTGGCAGCTCTCCAACGTGTGTGTGTGTGTGTGTGTGTGTAAGAAGTCGTGGGATAGGTTGCTAACTTCACACATACTGCTAGAGGTCTCCAAGGAAGTTATTACCATTCCGCAGTTAACTTTATGATCCAGCTCTGTAGCCTGTCATTATCAAGAGCCATGTTTCATCACAGTACAGCTCTACAGCAACTGCCGTTTGGTAACAATAAATTAAACAGGAAATAACTACTTAATGTACAACCAAAAAGACCTGATTGTATGTTGAGCTAAAAAGTGCGTCTCTTGTGTTGCATTTGCTGGATTGTTATCAGCTTGGCAACAAGACAGAACTGTCTTGGAGCCAAAGCCCTGTCATTTTCCTTTGACCTGTATGCTCCTCTGTTCTGCTAATGGTTCATAACAGATTCATGTCAGGCCTAATGCTGACGCTGGAGCACATACCATTGTTATTTGAACATAGTTAGCCACAGCACTGATAGACAGGGAACAGAGAACCAAAGCCAGTTTACAGATTATAAAGGACGGACAAATTCCTCTCCTCATCCCTTACACACCTGGTTCTAATAAAGGGGGGCGATATAAGTCATTCGGGGGAAGTGTGTGTGTGTGTGTGTATGAGAGAATAGAATTATGTGTCTCTGGCGGCAGAGATAGACAACTCCAGAGCCCCACAGCTGAAATGCTCACATATATCACTTTGGCCTCTTAAGATTTTTAATTGGATAATAATTCAACCAGTTTAGGACACTATCTCTCCATCTTGCCATGAATAAAGACAAACTGTGTTTTGCTCAAGAGCTGGCAAGCTGGAATACAAACTAGTGTCAGCAAAAAAGACATTTTAGTGACCAGTTTGCAAGGTTACAAGTTTATTATTATTATTGTTATTATTTGTGAATTATTGGTCTAGACAATCAGGTATTTTGAGCTATTTTCATTGATCAATGTTGATGTTGGTCTTTTGTTGTTGTTACTCATCGTGCCTTCGCTTAGTTTGTCCTTGTGGTTGTGTAGGTACAGAAATCAAATAGGCTTGAGAATGTATAGGACCGACTCCAACAACTCAAAATCCTCCACAAGATCATAATCCTGTTGACGTTGTTTATTGTACAAGTGCGAAACTGCAGGGTGCCTACCCTGCCCTGTTGCCCTGACGAAGGCCGAGGGTGGACCAAAACCACTGCTCTGCACTCTTGTACAATAAATAATGTCAAGAAGATTATGATCTTGTGAAGGATTGTGATTTGTTGGAGAGCGGGTCCTATACGCTCTCCATCCCATCTTTTGCCCATAAATTGACCTGGTGCCAATCCATCTTTTCCCCTTTCATTTCATTGGCTGTAAAGCACTTTAGACTCATTCCTGACGCTAATTTGTTCTTAGCTGTGATCCCTCATGTCATTCTCTGAAGACAGATGGGGTGCAGCAGGACCTGAAGGCAATGGAAAGAACAAGTATGTTGCCAGGTAAGATACAAAACCCCCACACACACACCACAGATCATTTATTTTTATTTTTTACTTTATTGGTTTATTTGTCAGGGACAATGCACATTAATAAACCAAAAAATTGTAGGAACAATAAATCATGAATGTGCCAGAATTAGCCAAGAGGCTAGTTTTCATCTGCTGTCCCTGGCCAGGTGTTAAAAACATTTACAGGTATATAGAGGCTTCACCGTTAAATTCCTTACACTAATGATATTGCCAAAACAATAAAACTTAACAAGACTGCTTTTTATGACAGTTTCAAAAAGGATGTATTCATATTTCTATATACAGTATGTTTTAGCATAATTTTGTATCACCAAGGCTTATTTAGGTTCACCAACAATTATATCTAATGAGGTGGTGGCTACATGGCATACTTGTGTTTATTATTTGAGAGAACCCATCTGGCAAACAGCTGCTTGTAGTGCTGTTAATGGAAAGTAGAGGTTTCTACAAGATGAAATCTCTCCCATTTGTGCTCGCCTGCAGCGCACAAGCTGGCAGGACACTATGGGCTGTAACTCAGTTGGTGGTTGAATGGCAGTACCGTCAGCCCGGCCAGGCTGCTCTATCTCCGCCTGTCTGAACCTTGCAAATAAATATTGGTGCCTTTTTAATGGCTTCTTTAGAACATTCAGAATGTTCTGTCAGGTTTTCCCCATTTCGGCCGGCTGTGCATAGCAAAATAATACCACAATTGGCCAATAAAATAAGGAATTCACTTTGAAAAGTTGTTATTGATTTTTTTTGTCATCGACATTGAGAAGACAGTTATTTGCACCAATGTACAAATGAATCGATGAAAGCTGAACACTAGAAAAGAGAAAAGAGTCACTGCCTCAGAGAAAAGAAACCGTCATATGGAAGAGGAGAGGAAGGCCATGTTAACTTGCAGCAGCAGTCATGTCAGACTAATAAAGGAACTGTTACAAGCGCTCTAAAAGTGCTGTTATACAGAAATAAAACAGGCCTTAATGCACAGCCTCCACCTCCAGACACACCGCTCCAGCGCCAAGGAACATTTTAATGCAAGTGGACAAAAAGCACAGCGTGTGTTTGTGCCTTTGCGTTGTCTTAGCAGGATTTTGGACCGTCTCTACGTGTTTGTTTCTTTACATAAAAGACAGCGCGGGGAGAAACACCTTTGAAATGCTTTATGAGAACTGTCTTAAGGATCGAGAGCAGACGCAGACTCTTAGATCAGAGCTCTCCGGCCCCTGGTGAAGATCTGGACCTTTAGATCTTTTCTGGAGTGTGGGACTTTTGTTTGTTTCTGCTGGCTCTCTGGACAGACTTGGATGGGATTTTGTGTATTGATGTTAGTACCTTTAAAGAGAATCAGAGAGTTTCAGTGACATTGGTGGAAGCTCTCTCACTTTGCATATGATCAGTCATTCTGGAATTGCGGTCATTTTGGAAACACTAGATCTGTGTTGCTAAATGTCATTTTTCAAGTAACTGATTTCATGTATCGACTGCAAGGGCTGAACAGAGATAGAGATCTTGAAACTTAGTTTCCAATCTACACCCAGAGGAAGTGGTCAGAGTTAAAGTCAGAGTGGAAAATACTTGCCCCTTATTGACATAAGCTGACAGTCACTGCAACACCCTGCATGAGATATCACAACAGATAACACACCTAAAACGTCCACATGCACAGTATATGGGCTTGAACCAGAATATGTCTCGCGCAATGCTAGGCGTTCGTTTTGGAACCGCCTCTGCTTAACAAATAACCCTGCTAGCCTGTTGTATACCATGTTAAGATGACTGTAGTATTGAAAGGAAAAAAACAAG
>OMKK01033481.1:0-13346 GCA_900302305.1 Polymixia japonica | reverse complement strand
CCTTTTTCAAGTTTTCATAACAACTTATGAGAGTGGCTGACTGACAGACTGAACAAATAACTGAATGTTAATGTATTTTTCCCTATTGTTTGTACCCATTTGTTATCCCAAACTACCTTTACCGTGTGTCGTAGTAGAATATTAAGAAGAAGAGTGTATCTTTTGCAATGTTTGCATCTCTGTACATGTAAATGTAAGTTTGGAAGTTTTCAGGTAGTTGTTGATATCCTACTGTTCTAAAAAGGCAAAATGGCTACGATTGCAGGAGGAGTTTTCTAATAAATCATCTTCTTTGAAATGGCTGACAGACAGAGTTAGAAGATGTTACTCAATGTTTGTAAACTCTAGCATCAGACAACCAGCATTGCCTCTGTCAGTGACAATAACTTCAGCCTACATTTGCTTGGATTGATTGGCAGTTCAACAGCAGCTTACTGTTCTGCACACTAGCGACACTGTTGTTTTTACAATTAGTTATTTTTGTGGGTTGGACAGATCACTACAGCTGGTCCAAATGGCCCCTAGGTGCAAGTGAAACAAACAAATAGCAGCGAAAGCTTACAATTGAACAGCAACGAAAAATATTTTCACGTAACACTCCTATTTAAATTAATTACATTTCTGGATGCAGTACAGGCTCATGCCACATGGTGGCGTAAAACCACACTTGAACAGAGGGGCCAGTGGTGGAGGACACAATACCAGTCCCCGTTTTAACAAGACACGTGTTATGGTCAGGACAGGTGAGGACCCAAATGCAGACTCCAGACAGCGATTAATGTTCACAAAGCCCGAAAGGGAGTTTATTTCCAATAATGACAAACAACCAGGAACTCCAAAATCCCATATGGAACTGAACACAAACACAGGGAGAAACAAGGATTACTCAGGAATCAAAACCCACCAGGGATATACTCAAAAACTAACTAAAACTAGAAAACACAAGACATACACCAGCACAGACGCACAAACAGAGACAACGAACCACATACCTGACACAATGCACCGACACTGACTACTGGGGAGACAAGACAGATATACAAGAGGTGATTACAACAACACTGGGAAGACTCAGACTGGACAGGGAAAACAGGATGTAGAACTAAAAGAAACAGAACAGGGGAACATAGACACACAACATCTAGAACCGAACAGACAACATCAAAACAAGGAACAACCAGGACAAGACAACAGGAGGCACGAGGGGGAATAACACAAATGAACTCAAAGCCACGCAGGGCACAAACAAGAAAATAAAACCAAAAACCAAAACCAGAAACTAAATGCCTCGACGGGCCAAACCATGACAACACGTTTCACCACATGATATGTCAAAATTTCCAACCATGCTTTACATTGAAAGAAGAAAAGAAAACCAAGGCACTAAAGTTAAAAAGCCTTTAATCAATTGGCTTGTTCAATGAACAGGGTAAAAACATTGCGCATTTTGGCACATTTTGGCCTTAGCCTTCTTCAGGGATCACAGTAGAACAAAGCACCAAACAATTCCATTTTCACAAATAATATGTCTGCCACATAGCGGTGTGGTCATATCCCATTGGTCAAACCATATTCTAGTTAGAGTGTCATTGTTCTATGTATACGTAGAAATACAACATTTATCAATAGAAATATCAACAAAAAGAAAGATAATAAAAACAGTATCATAAGAATCATAAGAACAGCAGAGTGTCCATGCCACACTCCCAGCTGCAGCGGCTCACTCCCAACCTTCTCACTTGATGAGAGCGGGACTGGGCTCGCTCGTAGGCGTGCTACTCTGGGCGGAAATATGTAAGCAGACACTACAGTGCATGGTCAGTGGGCCGCACATCATAGAAGTAAACCAGGAAGAACAAAACATGGCATATGTGCTGCTGAGCAGCTTACATTCAAATGAACGGGGGCCATTTTCTTATTCATCCTCCAGTTAATATAGAACCTGGTGTCGCGAGGTTAGCAGTGAATAGAATAGAATAGAATAGAATTACTTTATTGTCATTGCACAATAGTACAAAGTACAAAAGTAAAAAGTACAACGAAATTGAGTAGCAATCCTGACGATGCATTCACACATAAGAAACAGCAATTAAAATTACAAACTAAAAGTTTGTAAGTACAAACTAGCTAATATATAAATAAAATATATATATTTGCAAAGCTAAACTTTGCAAATATATATAATATAAATATATATAAAAGACATTTTTGATACAGTTACTAACACAGAATACCATACCACCACTTCATTAACTGCAAAACCAAATGCAAAGTACAACTTTGCTAACTAAAATGCAAAGTACAAGTTCCTCAAAAGTATTTATTACATGCACTTAGTTACTATCCACCTCTGCTATTTACTAGTAATAATAATAATAATACATTTTATTTGAAAGCGCCTTTCAAGGGACCCAAGGACATTGTACAGTATTGTAATGGAAAACCCAATCTGACCCTAGGATGTGTGTGGTAATCTGCTGTAATTGTATATTGTATGCTTATCTTTATTTTCATTTGGTCTATCAGGATGATATTGTACAGTAAGAGTGGTATTTGTATGATTAATATAACTCATATACTGTTGATCATGTTAATTGAGGATGTTTTATTGATTGATCAAGGAACCTACAGTATATGGAGACATGGATAATGTGAGTTCTACTCTGAACAGAGGAGACTGTCTCACCTTTAGACCTTCACATTCCAAAGCATCTAAGTTAGTGGCTTTAGGCTTTCACATTCCAAAATTGAAAGAATAATGCTTTGAGTGGTTTAAGTGTTTTAGTGCCTTCCAGTGTTTAAGATAGGAGAGATAACATGGAGGACACTAAACAAAGGGTTTATGGTGCCTTAAGGACACTGACCAGAGTAGGTTGATAAGAGAGGGACAACCCCCCTGGACTCTAGCCAAATCACATAGTTGCAGGTCTAAGTTCTAACCACATCCCATATGACTGTTGACCAATCAAGAACATCCCATGGTTCCCTTTAAAAATTGCATGCACTATGTGTTTTTGTTTTTGTTCTCTCTGAACCTATATGCATATACAAATAAAAGGTTGATACCTTTGAAACAACAACAGCCAGTGAAGGTTGAACAATGTGGGTGTCATGTGTTCCCAGGGTTTTGGCTGAGTGAGGAGACGGGCTGCGGAGTTCTGGACATACTGTAACCGGAGACTAGCACTAGTATATTTACTACATAAGAAACTCAAACTGTAACGCCTGCACGACTTAACTAACTGTCTAAATAAGTTTGGAACGGAGTTAACAGTGATATTAACAGCGTTTAGACACTATGCCATAGAATTTGCCGATTCACAAAAACATTTAAGGATTGTGAATATGGAAATGGACATTTTTGGGTGAAAATATTAAATTGAAAAGCATTTATTAACAGATGTTTTTACATATTTACAAGTAAATAGCTCTGCGTTTATTTGTGCATCGTGAGTTAGTTACAAATCCTTTTGAAACCATTCTAGCTGCATGTAGGGGTACTGCTGTTGGACTATTGAGAAAGGACCACTTATTGTTTACAATCCTCTCGTATTTATTAAAAAGAAATAATTCTACAAAACATCTACTTTATTGGAGTCTATCTTTCTAACTTGATAGTTGACTGCTTTTTGAGGATGGAGAGCCAGTATACAGATATTTTGGTTACATGGATTGCATGCAAATAGGTCTTACCTACTTAGTGGCTGAGTGGCCTACTGACTCAACTACACTTTTTATTTGACTATTGATTGAACCCATTTGATATCCTAACTTTCCTTTGTCAGAGATATTAACATGTCATGTAGAGCCATACAGCTGCAGGGGTCAACCTGGTTTTGTACTTGGAAATGTATTTTAAACAAACTCTTTCAGCAAATATTTGTGAAAGAAGGGAAATGTTATTTTTCTGATTCTTTTATTGTTCACTGTTTATGGCATTAGCTACCCCGATACAAGCACTGGCTCTCAGTGTAGACAGTGTAGAAAAAGTAAAATGATTTTTCTCAGAGCATTGCCTGTTGTGTTCAAATCAATTTTGGCCGATACAATAGAAAGCAAGATGGTTGGTTTTGTCTGAAAGGGGTAACAAGCCCCATAATGTTTCATACAGCTGTATAATATTAATTTCTATATAATATTAACCTTTTTAGTCAGGTATTGCCCTTCGTTGAATAGTTCCCATTTTAAATGTGCAGATGATGTAACTTTGTCATTTAATCACAGACACATACATAGTACACATCAGAACAGTTTGGAAAACAAAGACATTTAATGGATAATACAGTAGATACCAATGGGATATACAGGTAAAAAAAAAATCATATCACATTTGTCACATTATTATTATCATAATTCAACAAAACAAGAAATGTTCCCTGTGGGAAATATTATGTTCCAGTTTTTCCAGTTCCAATTGTTAAGTTTTTGTATAATTCCCTATGTTGTTTAGCTGTCGTTATTTGGCAAACTTTTGTTGGTCCCTGCTTGGGGTTGCATTTGGGTTGGTTTAGAAAATTTAACAACCTTATGTGTACTTTTCCTGACCTACCTGGTTACCAATACACACACAAATAGTAGGACTAACTCTTCTAATGAAAAAGGTTATTTTATTCTTATCATCAGGATCAACACAGACACATCAAAGATAGTAGGCATGACAATACAAAGGACTGAGTCTCTATTTCCAACCAAATTAATCTAAATCTAAAACTAAATTAAATTATAAAATTGATTTATAGCATTTCAAGCACATTTACCACACTAAAAGTTTGTCACAATCAATGCTCAATCATTCTGATGCTAATTATATGATAAAAATGTTTTAAAATGGTTTAATTGTATCTGTTTGCAAAACAATTTCATTTCACAGTTCTATTAGGTCATTGTATGTATTCTCATCTATTGTCTTATTTTGAATATCAAACTTACCATACCAATCCCCATTAGTAAAGAGTTTTGTCACAGTCTGTCACAATAGGTAACCATGATGCTGTTATAATAGTGAAATAACTGAAATAACTAATAAACTGAAATAACTAATAATCTGTTTATTTTTCTCTTTCTGGTAAGATTTCTGAAATACAAAGCTTGGCTCAATTTAACGTAATAGTAATAGACTTAAGAAATAACTGCTTACAAGTACGATTTAAGGTTAAGGTTACATGAGGCATACATAAGGCATAAAGAGTTAAATATTTAAGCAGGGCACAATATCAAGATGATATCCCTCGTGGCCATCTACTACTAACTAAGACCTCCTAATAAATAAATCATAATAAGAGTATGGCTCTGATTCAGAGTTGGCTGAGTTAAGTTACGTGCCAAAGTTCCTCAGATAAGACAAGAGACATGCAGTGAAACTAACTTATATTAACTTATATATTAACTTTTATTTTGGGCAGTACAAGGCCTGCTTGATTGATTTTGATGTTTTTTTAGCTGATACATGCATCCTGGTGCTGCATAATCTGTCCCCACAATGATTCAACTATGAAAATGCCCATTTAGGCCATTTAATTGGGCAGAAAAATAACAATGAGGTTATAACAATAACAGAGGTTAATAACTCTGAGGGGACACCTGCTTCTTAGCAACTGAGCCAAACAGCCTTTTGATTTTGAGAACTGCACCTTTGCTTTATTATCATTTTGGTACTGCTGGTGCGCAGTGCGGTACTTGGTTCAAACAACCCACATCATCGCTCTTTGCTTCCATTCAGTGAGTTTTTTTCTTCTAAAAAACCAGGAAGACAACATGAGTGGACTTTAAAGCCTGTATTTTGCAGTGCCTGCCCCATAAGTTGCTTAAAATGTAGGGTTTATAAATATTTAGATATTTATTAAGATAATTTGTCACATATATTTAAAAAATAATAATTTTTAAAAAGGTGTGTTAAGACCCATTATTAAATGTAAAATGACTTAAATAATTAGGAAAATTTTAAAATGAAACTAATTTTTATGGTTTATTTTCCTTATATGATGAGAGTGTGCTTTATAGCAACATGACATATTTATCCTGATTTCTTTTGGTTTGACAAATCTGATAAACTTGGAAAAAGTGGATTCTATGTGCAAACGCTATTAGGAGACCCATGTCAAACAATGTTCTTTGTTTCTGTAATAGCTGAGTTGGTTTAGGTATGTTTTCAACATTTTGTATTAATTTGGGCTGGGCACCTTGAGTACACAACATGAAATAAAATCAAAAACTTAAAATAGCACAAATGTAATACCATTAATGGTTCCATGTAGCACGTCATGGTTCCATAGATGATCTAACAGTACTTTAGTATGTCTGTGTGTCGGCCCTGCGATAGGCTGGCGACCTGTCCAGGGTGTCCCTCGGATGGATGGAT
Source organism: Polymixia japonica (assembly GCA_900302305.1). Classification (NCBI taxonomy): domain Eukaryota; kingdom Metazoa; phylum Chordata; class Actinopteri; order Polymixiiformes; family Polymixiidae; genus Polymixia; species Polymixia japonica. The sequence goes on along the minus strand of OMKK01033481.1, from coordinate 6,988 downwards.
GTTAGGGTTAATGTCGTTGATGTCGTTGTGTTGTGTCGAGGTGGATCTTCGGATCATGAGAGGACGCTGGCCTGTATGTAGTGCCGCTTCTCAAATCTGGGTCACAAGACTCAGATTCCCTCACTGTGTGTTCTATGTGTGTATCTCAGGATTGTTAAGTGTCTTTGGGTCATTGAAGCGCTATATAAATAAAATGGATTATTATTATTATTTAATGATTTCAATTTTATAGTTTTTAACTGCAACAAACTTATATAACTTGTGTACAAGTGAAGTGTGGTTGTGTAATGGTTTTACCATTTTACTTTTAATCAGCTGAGTCATCCATGACCTTGTTTAAACCCTGAACCCTGGTTTATGTATAACGTAAAATGTAAAACAGATTAATAAAAATAATGGACCTTGATTGATTTTTTTGAAAGGCTCTTTTAATAAAGTTTATACAGAACAACTACATTCCTTACAGCCTATCAAGGGAAATTCAACCTTATAATTTAGACTAAATGGGCTTTTGACAAATGATATAGGCCTAAATATTGGTCTCGAACAGTAATAAAATTGTTCTATTTTTAATGGGTTTAAGTAGAGTGATAAGCTTTTACCTGATATCAGCTTCATAAGAGGGAAACATTGCTGACATTGACATTTTTGGAGACAGGCAGATGAATGTTTATCACTGCTAATTTCTCACCATCAGATTCTATTGTTAGTCACCTGCAACTGGCTTCCACTCATTTTGACAGCCTTTGACTTCTATAAATATTCTGATAATAAATGAGTTTATTACGTAGACCAAGATGAGTTTTAAGTGAGTTGGTAAAGTTGATAGATTGAATCAAGTCCCTCAGGACATGCCTGTATTAAAGAGAAACCCCAGCCTTAGGAGCCCTTCATATGAAAGATAAGTCTGAGGTATGATTGTGGTCACACACAGATTTGGCAATGAATCCCTGCTGCGCAGACTTAACTCAACCCTGAATCGTAGTCTGAGAGGAAAACAGCAAAACAGCTAACTCTGATAGACAGCATGAGGTGCAATGGCCCTTGATAAGGTCTCGAGGTTGCCAAAGGCTTTACTAACTGGGGGCGTATCTTTTGCTCTGCCCAGGAAATGGAAATTCTGGCACCTGGTTGAAGTGTCCAGTTAGGAAGATCGCTACTGTACCAAGGGCGAAGAGGAGCATTGCAGCCCAGAAACACACCTTGTCAATCATCTTTCCAATCAGTACCCAGCTTTCCATTTCCTATTTAAAAATAAAGGTGAGAGACCGCAGATGAAAAAAATGTGGATCTATTGTTTCAGGGATTTGCATTTCATTTGAAAGCTAGAAAGTCAAAAGACAAAAGTAATACTTACAGATCCAATATCATTTTGTTGCTTTGTGCTCTCAGCAATGAAGTTACAGGCATCCACACATTGCTTGATCTCAGGTGCAGCTTGAGCCAAGCTCTTGTACAAGTTGGCTGTGCTGCTGACGTCTATATCATCCACTAGAGGGACAGAGACAGCTACAGTTAAACAAACTCAGGCTGATAGACCAAAGCACTAGACAAGCTTATTACACTGTGTTACGCTACATGATGTAACAAGCCTGTAATAAACAATTGCTAATGTAGGGAAATATGCATACATTTAATACAAAATATTCTGATATCAAAACATGCAGGTTTCACAACATCTTCTAAATCAGTGAGGCTGTAACAAAGACTAGAGTTGCTAATTGCACAATAGTTGCACACTGATTTAGTCATTTTAAAGTGGGCATAAATGGCCTGAAGTTTAAAAAGAAAAAAAGAAAAGAAAAACCCTTTCTGTTTTAACAAATAGTAGTGGGAGTTGTTTTTTTTAAAAACCTCAGTAACTGGACACCAATCTTATCCCTAAGTGACCCACACATTCTACACTGTGTTCATGTTTTCTGAATTAGTCTATTCCACATCCTAAAATCCTGTTTAGATATATTGATGTGACCAGATATCAGCTTGTTGGCAAAAAGCCAAAATGAAATAATTCTACAAAACTACAACCAACACATAATGCCTGAGTAATGACACGTGAAACATGAAACAAACAAAATGTTGAGATATGATGCTGATGACGCGGGTCAAAATGAAACTTAAGCACACTGAAATATGGCATTGGACAAATAATTTAAAATAACTGAATTTAAAAAGAAAATGTGTAGCGCAAACATGCAAAAACTCAGACAGGCGCCCAAATCTTTTGCATTGTAACTGGTCTTATTTGATGTTGTATTAACTAACTACAGTGGAGTTGATGTGCAGAATTGTTCGATTAGACTCAAACATGTTTAATAGTATGAAAAGGCTGAGCAAGTTTTAACTTCATCTAACTATAAAGGAAGGAGTTTCTGTCTGTCTGTTGTCTGTCTGTCCTTCGCTTTTCTCGACAACCGTTCATCCGATCGACTTCGCACTTTAGCGGATGTATTGCTGAGGACCCAAGGAAGTGCAGGGTCGAGTGCGCGCTCCCATCCCTAAAGCAATCGGCCCGTTCCAAACAGGCACTACACTATTACTTTACTATCTAAAATGGAAGGACTCTCTGTCTAGCACTTTGAGTTTGTTTATTCAAAGTAAAGTGCATTTATAAATAAAATGTATTATTATTATTGTATGTCTGTCCAACCGTTCATCTATCCATAGACATTGAATGGGGTTTTGACTTCATTGAGGCCGTAAAATGTTCGTGTGAGCTTTTGCACCCAAATGAGGCGTATACTCTAGCGTTGCTAGGCGAAGCAACTATGTCATGGCAGGTGTGTCGCTCAGGACCCAAGGAAGCGCAGTGTTGAGTGTGAAGTTGTTTGGATGAGCGGTTCTCAAGAAAGCTGCAAGCAGCAATACCGGAGGCCAAGCAATCAGCCCGTTCTGACCAGGCACTACGCTAGTAATATGAAATCGGATATAATATGGACAACTTGCCTCAGAAAAGAGTCTTGGATACCAGGAAGCAGCAACTAGAAGCATAGTCCTGTTACGCAGTGTATAGTCTATTTTTGATAACTTTCAATTAATTTCATTGCTCGAACAGCGAAAGTAAGTATTACGATCTGCAATCGGAGTAGATGTCCTACCATACGATCCTGTGAGACCGTGCCTCTCTCTTTGTTTGTCGAACATCATCTCACTGCGCGGCTGTTTCAGAACGTATTCCTCTGCTCTCTGCATCAGGCCAAAGGAGCTGCGCCGCCGTTCCTTCAAGCCGTTCACCTCCGCCTGCACCTCGCCGTCGTCCACCAGCGGGGACATGCCCAGGAAGCGAGGGACCATCTCCAGAAACACCTGAAAACAGACAGAGACAGACAGGGTGTGAGCGGTCAGTCCGTGTGAATTCATTCAAAAGTCAAAAGTTTCTTGACTCCGTGACGCTGGATCTACGTACATGTTTGATGGTGTGGGACATAGTGTGAGTGTTGGGACTGCGCAGAGAGAAGTTGAGCACCACAATTTGGTTGGTGGCGATTAAAGTGGTCACACACATGACGAAGATCAGGTACCTGGGGAAGACATTAGAGGAGAACCGTGACGGAAAAGAGGATGAGACGTACGGGTTAAATATATGAGAACACAACAGAGAGAGATGAAAATGAGACAAATCAAGAGCGGGCTGTATAGTAGAACATGCTGGCGTGAAAAGTCTCTTGAAGCCTCTCTCTGATATATATTAGAGGTAAAACACAGGCACACACTAACTCACTTGCCAATGAGAGGGACAGAGAGAGATGTCTCAGGGACCTTCTGAGCAATAAGAAAGAGGAAGACAGTCTGAGCCAGCAAGACAGAGATGGACACAGTCAACTTCTGTCCCCCAGCTGTAAAGGGGACAACAGAGAGTCAGGGAATGGAGAAGGACCATGCTCTCCTGCCACTTATGGGATAGGGGTTATTTTGGCAATTGGAGAAGTTTTTTCTGGGTCTGGTCTCCACCACACTTACAATATCAGTCATTTGCAGTTTGAACAATAAAATATTAGAATACTGCATATATTAGAACTAATATTAGGCCTTCTCTAATATTATGAATGATTGTTTGAATACTTGTAATTTTCCTAATTTTTCTGGAAATGAGGTTAAAATTTCTCGCTGATTGAATTTTGGGGAAACATATATTATTATTAATAAAAAAAGGTCTTGTGAAAATATAGCAAGATATTATCTGGGTGCGGATATTCTATGACATCCTCAACTACCCCGTTAGATCTCCAATAACCTGCGTGGTAATGTTAGTGGTCGTGCCCTTAGGGAGTAAAACAACGGTGCCTGCTGACCTTGCGCAGGTAGAAAATAGGCCAGAACGACCAAGGAGGAGATAAGGGAGCAGGGCAGGATGATGTTGATGATGTAAAACAGAGGCTTCCTCTGGATGATCAGATTGTAGTAGATCTCTTGATACTCCAGGTCGTCGGGGGAGTAGCGTGTATTGATCAGCTTCCTCGCCGGACGATGCACGATGGCCCACTCGCCGTTCTCTGAAGGGCGACAACATAGGAGGCTAGAGGAGGGTACCCACTGAACTCTGAGTTAGGTCCCAGGTGTAAAAATGTAAAGACCGAACTTTGATTACTGCGTGTGTGTGTTAGATGATGCGATAAGAAGACAGGGAGAGAGAGTAAGACCGAAAGAAAGACAAACAGAGATTTAGAAAATAAAAGGAAGAGGAAAAATAACAATAAAGGAGAACCACAAACACAGACGTTGTTATTGTTTGAGTGCTGGACATGCATTCACCTGTGAAGGCCTCAGGGTCAATGTCCACCCACTCAATCTTCTGATCTCCAACAGCCAAGTTGAGCTCCAGTTCATTGGCACTGTATGTCTGGGACCTAGAGGGGAAATAAGGCATTGATAATATAACATTCATATGTTAATTTGTTTTCTTAACCCACTTATTCCTGTCCAGGGTTGCGGGGGGCTGGAGCTCATGCCAGCTTACGTTGGGCATGGGGGAGGAGGACACCCTGGAAGGGACACCAGTCCATCGCAGGGTCACTACACACACACACACACACACACACACACACACACACACACCGTTCACACCTATGGTCAATTTAGAGCGTCCACTTAGCCTAAGCTTTGGTGGTGGGAGGAACCCATAATACCCGACGGAGCAAACCCAAGGAGAACACGCAAACTCCGCGAGACGACTTACTGAGTTGGAGCTGGAGTTTATCCCAGCGTACTTATATACCATATCATATCATATTATATCATATCATATTTATATTATATATTATCTAAACTAATATATCCAATTATACTGTTGTATCATACCTGAATACTAGGGTGCAATTTTGAAAATCAAAGGGGAAGTAGGTGATCTCGATGGCACAAGTGCTGCGATAGATTGCAGGAGGCAGCCAGTACATCCAACCAGTGTTGGAGATCAACACATTGGCATAGTACGCCACGTCAAACTTGCCATCAATGCTGCAGAGAATGGGGATACATAAAAGAGAGTTGAGTTGATAGGAGGGTAGCATCGAAAAACAATATGGGGACAGCGCAAGCAGCGTAAAGAAGCAGCATGATCTCCCCACATGCACACACACATTTACCCACCATCCCCTGCGACGGCTTACTTGTTCTCAAGGACGATGTCAGGGAGCCAAACAGTGTTGCAAGGCACACGAACAATGTCAATGCCATAATAATCCGATGTGTTCCAGGCGAGGCGATAATCAGTCCATTGCTGTGGATGACATTGGAGACAGGGGTGTTCACCATTGAGGTAAACACACCAGTGGGACAGAACAGAAGGGCTGAATGAGCGAGAGAGAGTGAGTTCTATAAGGAAAATAAACATGTCAAAATATACTTGGAATAGGAGAGTGATGCTGCTGTAGGTCTTGCCAAGGTTTCGTAAGGAAATATTAAAAATGAATAATAATAATAATAATAATAATAATAATAACAGAATAGAAGGTTGGAAATTGGGAAAAACTCACAATCTCAATCCAAACATTGGTCGTAAGAGTCTCCTCCTTTTCATTCTGTTGTAGAAGCAAAGAAGTAGTAGGCTATGACGTCCAAAGTCTAGGTTTAGATGTCAGGCTACAGTACCTATAGGTAACATTTCAGTGATCGAAAAACCAAATTTGAACCAGGGATAATACTGACAAATGTACTAATCCAAAACTCTGGGGTAGAATGACGCTCTCCTATGGGAGCAGCCTCTGTTAGTATACTCATGGGCACTCTAGTAATTTATGACAGGGCCATGTTGCAGCAGATAGGAAGAATGAACTCTCACCAAGGAGATGAGGTTAGTGAGGGTCAGCTTGATCTGAACATCCACCTTGTCTTCAGGATGCTCCACTGGGCGGATATTCTTGTTATAGCCCTTAAACAGGTCGCTGATTAACTGTGACTCCTCGTTACACTCCACTGTTTGAGGGAAAAGAGGGTTTGTTTATGTGTATATGCATGCGTGTGCAGAATAACTTAAGAATCACGAATCCAATGAGGAAAACTTGTGAAATACACGTCCATAACGTCGTGCTAAAACGAATCTGACGTAGCAGTGATTATTCTGATACTATTCAGTCAGCTCAAGTGTGGAAAAAAAGCTCTCAAAAAATTGCAAAGCGAAGCAAAAGTTAAAACACGGTGCAAATACAAGCACAGCGCTCGAATAGACGGATTTGATATGAAGGCGGCGGCGGGTCAACACGTCACACTGTGCCAAGAGATAGGAAGAGTTGGGAAGAGTTAGGAAGAGTTAGGAAGAGTTGGGAAGAGTTAGGAAGAGTTAGGAAGAGTTAGGAAACTGCCAACTTACCCTTTACAGTGACCGTCCCGAGAACCAGCGCGGCCAGTAATGTCCAAAGGGAACGAGCTGCCATCGCCGTGTTCACTGATATTTAGACACTATTCGGATATTACCGCAGATACGCGGAGTAAGAGGAAAGGTAGCGGCTATTTCCGACCGGCTCTCCCTCCCCCGCCCCTCCCCCTCCTCCCC
>OMKK01033477.1:12392-22914 GCA_900302305.1 Polymixia japonica | reverse complement strand
GAGACAGAGAGAGATAAAGTAAGAGAGAGAGAGAGAGAGAGAGAGAGAGAGAGAGAGAGAGAGAGAGAGACCTGTGAGAATCGCTACGTTCCTGCGGGCGCTTTTTCAAAAGTTTCAACAACAGCTACACAGTGTTGTAATACTGAGAGCAAAACGTCACCAAGCTATAATAAAATAATAGTACAGATGACTACAGGCAGGGATGTCCTTCGCAGGGGATGTTGTGCTGAGGTCTAAACTCTTCTGGTTAGCGATGGGGAGAAAGAATCATCAAATCGCAAAGAAAGCACAGTTTTGTTACAGGACACATAACGCTCCTTTGCATGAGAGTAACCAACATGTAGACGCACACAGACACCACACATACACAAACAAAAGGGTGCCGTTGTACTTTGATAAAATACCAAACGACAGCACTCTTTTCCCTTTCCCCACCTTACGGTGAATAGGGCTCCCATCGTCGTCTTGAGAGGAGCCGTCGCCGCGCTACCAAAGAAAACCTCCTGGAACTTTCCGCTACAGAGAACGTACGGTAAAACAGGCTGAAACAGCAGCTGAAATTTCAACGGCAGTGCCTCCGCGCGTTCAAAAGCTACAGCGAGACTGAGCCGGGCGAAGCTGAAGCCCTAAACGACGCAAGCTTGCATCCTCGAGGTTTCTGAGAACTGATGTGATTCTTCTTGAGAACTGACTGTATATATATACACATACATACACACACACACACGGTCGGTGTGTGTCGGGTGGTCAGGTTAGATGAGGAGCAACTAGCAAGCAGAGACAGGACCGGGACTCGACGTAAGACTGTAATCATAAGACTGTCTCGCCGGCCCCAAGGGGGACTGAGGGTTTTTCTCATCAGCGCTGCAGGACAGGAGAGCAAAGGACCTACGCAAGTCTTCTCTCAGTAAATACGCAGTGAGTAACAGAAGCCCCATACATGCTGCACTAAAACTCGTATATGGTCCTAACAGCAGTTCTAAGCTCTAAGAACAGATTGCATAACAGTACAAAACTGCACAACAGGGGTAAGAAACACTGACAAATTGTGAACCAACGTATGCTCTAAATTAAAAGTAAGTTTTTGAGTAATCCTATTTTATAATAGGAGTACAGATGAAACCGCTTTATCTCCTAAATCGGTAATAAAAATTACAATATCCACTCCCTTTTCTTTGGGTTTTATATTATGTCCTTTTGATTAGAGCTGCTCGTTTAGAACTGAGCTCAGATTCTCCACTTCCTGTGTTCTTCACTGTGTACGGGATGTGTCCTTGTGGGCGTTGTAGTTCTTACGTGACAGACTTGGAGAGTTGCTCGCCCTGCTGTCTCATCTCCTGCACGTCCCTGTCGTTCTCCTGGGCCTCCCTCTCTCTGTTCATCGCCTCCTGCTCTAGGGAGGCCCGCGTACGCTCCAGCTCCTGCTCCAGACCAGACACCTGGGGAGACACGTCACAATGTCGGCACCAAACGGTTTTCCCCCCCCCCAAAAATGGATATAGACAGTTCATCCTTCTAATCTGCGTTTCTTCTCATGCAAGTTCAAGAAAGTAGGGTCAGAGATCAGAGGGTCAGAGATCAGAGGGTCAGACAGACAGAGGCTAGTGCAATATGAAGTTCATCAAACATCTACAGTACTATGCATTAATGTGCGAGAAATTGTACTCCTTTACAGCTGTGCGCTATCAGGTTTTGTCTAAGGGTACAGCACTTGAGAACCTCATAGTCTACAACTCCTGTCTCTTCCCCATTTACCAGTGTTGAATTAATAAAAGGATGTGAAAGTTGTATTATTGTGAAAATTGAAAATGAATCTTCACAACGAAGCTTTGAATTTTCAGACAACATCCACGTTCCTCTTCTCATAATCAGGAAGAAGTATAAGTCATAGAAACTAATTCGTCATAGGACTGCACAGAATCTGGACTCTGAACCCAAACACCATGCTCTTGTTCGCATATGTGACACACAATGCCCACCATATATATATATTTTTTAAATCGATACTGTGTATTTAATAAACCAACAAAAGCTCAACAAAACGGTGGACAACAATGGATATCTGAAACTCAGCTCTGGCCTACGAGTTCATCTAGCTTCTTGGGGGTGACTCTTCCTTGTGGAGTGAGTTTGACCTGCTACTCCAAATGATAAAACACTGACTAAACTAATGGAGTCTCCTAGACAATCTGTCCTCAGAGAGGATGTTATCTGGTCCCCCAGTCTGTTTCTAAAAACAGATCTTTATAAGCATACAGAGCGGAACCAAGTCAGTGACCCACTACTACCGCCTCTCAATGAATGGAGACCATTGTGTTCTGTTTTTGTTGTCAAAGACATTTGAGAAAGTACAACCACCAGGGAAAAATCACAAGCTCAAATCACAAGCGATGTTGTACACTGTCAACAAGCCTTTAATTTATGTAGGGTGTGTCAGTCTATACCACAAAGACACTCTCCCAAAAAAACTCTCCGAAAATATGCATGGGTGCATGCCATAATATTAAATAAAATAAAGTTCCTAAGCTGTAAACGAACAGGGTTTTCATACTTCTGTTCACAGTGAAAACCATTTGATATTAAACTTTCCCTCAGCTGTGAAACACAGAAAATGTCTTTGAGCACAATAAGTCAGACTTTATACAATTACCACATTGACACCTTCTCAGCAGACAAGAATAAAGGAAAGACATCAAGCTCAAAGAAACTGAGCAAAACATTAAAGGAGCTATATACGACATTCAGCCACTAGATGTCGCACTAGAGCAGCAGCATCTCAGACCAAAACAAATGGGAGTCGGCTACACCTACCCCCCATCCCTTGCAGAGACTCACATGCACTAACATGCACTAACACACACTAACATGCACACGTAGAGAAGCTGGGATTACAACACACAGAGGGAGTGTGACTTCATTCTCTGCTCAGGACGCCATTACTCCACTATATCTTTACATAGCAAATAGTTGTTTGCTGTTATATTAATGTTCAAAACATTGTATATAGTACCTTTAAATGTGTAGCAAATCCACCAGAGAAGACAGACAGTGCCATGTTTAGCTTCTCAAATTGATTCCATGAAATTATTGATAAAATTGTGAAGAAATACATTCAATCTTAACAGTAATCCCACTTCTTTGCAGTTTCCGTGGAGCAGTGCCATTTTAGTGAAGAAAACTAAGAAATGCTGCATATGTTTTAGGTATGCTACTGGAGAAAGGAAGAGATTTTAAGAATTTTCAACTAAGTCCTCATTTCTGGGGATTTTTTTAGGCCCTGTTACTCTCTGATCACCATCTAGAAATATTCCATGACGTTTTCATACAAGTCCTCCAGGTTTTCCAGGACATGGGGAGGGTCTGTAATTCCGTGTCATCTACCTGTCTGTGCAGCAGGCTCTGGCTGTCCTCCAGCTCAGCGACGCGGGCGGTGCTCTCCGTCAGCATGGTCTGCTGCTGCTGCAGGCAGACCTGGAGCTGGACATTCTGCTCACTGGAACTCTGGCAAACCAGGCTGGCGCTGTGGAGCTTCTCCTGGAGAGAGGAGACCTGGGGCGGGGGGAGGAGAGGAGAGAGGACAGAGGGGGAGGGTTGGAGCCCTTGATGTACCCGGAACACATGAAAACGGGGACACACACACACACACACATACACTCCGATACACACTAACACATACACACACTGTGACAGAAGGTCTGTGCTGTTGTTATCTTACCCTGAATCCAAGCATAACAAAGTGACCAATTTTACAGTGGCTTAGCTCTTGATGGGACATTTGCGCGCACACACACACACACACACACACCAGGGTCAGTAGTCACAACAATATACACTATTATACTAATACTATACCTTGTTGCTCTTCTGCCTCAGCTCAGTCTCATAGTGGTCCTTAATCTCCTCCATCTGCTGCAGGTAGGAGCTCAGCTCCTCTCTACACGCTGACAAGGACGACTCCAACTCACACACCTGGACACACAGATGGGATTCATGCCCTTTAATCACACTTAATGCAAAGAATTTCGGTGGAAGTCCATTCATTTCAAATAGAGAAATCCTTCAGCGCTGCATCAGCGTGACACAGATACACTCCAGTGGGGCGCGTTGTTGATGCATGTGTAATCTAAACTGAATGTGGTTTTACCCAGTTGTTTGCCAGCTGTGTTTGATGTTTTGGCGGTGAAAACATTTCCTTAGTGATTCAAACTTGTGTGTTGCATGGAATTCTTATAGTGTTATACTATTTCATCTCATTTTGTTTAAGCCACAGGATCCTTGTGTAGAACTGTGCACATAATATACTTGCATCAGCATAAATGCATCACAGATTAATAATATACCCTTTAAACCCTGGTGATACTTGTGATCATTTGTTTTTTTTCTGTAGGGAGACAAAAAATGATATGATAAACTGCTTGACTGAGCTCGTGAATACACAATTCATTTAAGGATAATAATCATCTCTTTATTTAATGTATGTTTTTAGGGAAACCAGCTCATTATACTAACCCTTGAGGCAGACTTGTCTGCCTGCTGTTTGAAACTCTGTAGCACCTCCTCGCTGTGCCTTGATTCAGCCTGTTTCTCCTTAAAAACAAAACCCAATCAAAAGGTTTTAAACACAACCAACCAAATGTAGGGATGTGCATTTTCAGTGATCTAGGACGATGCATTTAGTATTTGTGGACATTTGTGGGTAAATAGTGAAGAAGCTGTATCAGATAGAACTACGTGGCTGGAGAATGTCCTGACCTGTGTGAGTCGCTCCAGGGAGGTTTGCAGAAGGAGGACTTCTTCCTGCGCCTCCTCCCTCTCCCTTTGGGCTGAACTCAGCTCCTGCTCCAGCTCTGACAGCCGAGGGCGAGACTCCTCCATAGACACCTGCAGCTGGAGAACAGAGACAGGAGATGCTGTTATTGCTGAGGTAGTGTACGTGAGGCCGAATCCGGACGCTTGTACTCTGATGCTTCTGGTCTTTTAGTGTACATATTACGAGGTGATCACTACTGAAAGGTGGGTGGTGAAAGCCTACATATTTGAGAAGCTAAATATTACATTTCATAAGTATACGTAGATATTTAGACATCTAAAGACAACCAGATATGAACATGGTCAAGATGGAGCAGAACGAAGCCTTTACGGCGACAAGGTCATTCTCACTCTACTTTAACTTTGACTAGTAAATGAGAATATTTATAAATAGCTGATGTCACTAGTTGTTAGGGTGTAAAGGAGGCAGAAAAAACACGATAACTTCCGATGATCTGTCTGACCTGTCCAGGTTTGACCAAGCCTTTCACGTCGCTAAAATACAGCCGCTCACATAGAAGAAGAAAATAACTGCTATATTACGGTAAAAAACGACATTTGGTTTAAAAGACAGGCAAAGCTTCAATAATTGTAACTTATGAAAACAGTATAGGATAAATAATATATTCACGTCGGATCGGCGGTTTTTGAAAAGCTTTGGCGTGTCATACTTTGCAGCGGATGCCACTAAGATTTGTTTATTAGAATTGAAAGGAACTGGATGAGTGGTGGTGTAGAGGAGAGACAGCGTGAGAGACAGCAGGCGCAGATTACCAGTTCTAGCTTGTGCTGTAGCTCAGTGCATCGTTGAGTTTGAACCTTTCTACACTTGTCCAGAGCCTGCTGGTACTCTCTCTGCTTCTTGGTCATCATTGACTGGTAATGCTGGAGCGTGCTGGTTTTCTCCTGCAGTTAGAGATAGGAAAGGATCACGAGAGCAAGATTTAGATATAATATACAAAAAATAACAGACTCTGTACTGACAGCGCATGCATGCAGCTAGCTAAAAATAATGATAATTAAAAACAATATCAGCCGTGTGTGTGTGTGTGTGTTAGAGTTCTCAACGTCAGCCCGAGCACGACAGGACTCAGCAGGGCTGGGCCTCAGGCTGCAAATATTAATTTTTTAAATGTTTCCCCCTTTTCCACACTCTCTCTATGCTGGGCTGGTTGCTGCTGCATCTCTCTCGCTCTCCGTCTCTCTTCTGGAATCTATGCCGGCCACCCATAGTGACAGCCAGCCTGCAGCCCGCTGCTGATTAATAATGAAATCACTCAAAGGCACGAATGGCTCTGCTATTGCCGCTGATGTGCGGTGATGTGAAAGATTAATAGAATAGCCTACTGTTTACAGCTATGTGTTCACCACGATTTCTCTGAAGAAACTGCCGGCGAATGGTAATTTAGATTTTTGACCGCAACATTTGACTGAATGAAATAATGAATGAAACTGAAACTTACATTTATACAATAGGCTAACATTTTTACATAATGGCAAAGATAATCTTTTGCTTTGCTTTGCTATGCAAAATCAATTAACAAGCACACAAAAACAAAAACCACATGGGCTAAATTAATCTATTCACAGCATGATGTTTTCATATAAAGCAAGGCATCAGAAGAGTTTGATCATAAATAGTTTACATTTTTCAGTCTGTCACTTCTGGCATCCCTCCTCTCCTGTCTCTCACTCTGCTGCGCTCTAATTGAGGGCGCAATTAATGCAACCGTATTCTGGAAATCTGGCTTTTTTTTTCGGGGCCGGGCTCAGAAAAAATGTCTTTGATCTCGTACTCGGTCGGCCCTCGGTCTCAGCCCACCCAGGCCCGGTAGGGTCGGCCAGCACATTGAGAACTCGTGTGTGTGTGTGTGTGCTGTACCAGCAGCTGATGCTCCAGCTGGGAGGTCTTCAGAGCAGCTTGACTGTAGGCAGAGGTTTTCTCCTGTAACTGGTTCTCCAGCGCTGCCACACGTGCACTCTTCCGCTTCAGCTGGACAGACATGGACACAAAGAGACCGCCATTATTAGACATCAACTCTGGAAGAACTTTAATACTTGGAAAAATACCGTACATTTATTTAGTTCATTTATTATTCTCTGTGTTGTGTACTGTGTGTTATTTTCTATTTATCCTGATTATATGAAACGCAAATGGCCACGGCTCTCATTGGTCAAGTCCACTGAAGCAGTAGGACCGGTGAGGAGCAAAAAGACAGAGTTCAAAGGTCAACTGTCATTGTTGTGGTCTGTTTCCAGGTGTGACCACATGACCTCATTATCATACTCCTGGTGGGGGCTGGTTGATAAAAATCACATGTCCGACCACCTTCTTCCTCACCTCCCTCTCTGTATCGGTGGCCTGGCTGACCTTCTCCAGCAGCTCGGCGTGGAGGCTCTGGTAGTGAGAGGCTCTCTGGTCCATGGAGCTCTGCAGGGAGGAGATCTCTTCCTGGGCCCTGCTCAGACGCTCCTGGAGCCGCAGAGTCTGGCTGCTCTGTCGGACCCGCTCGGCCTCCGCTGACTGGAAAACCGGCAGGAGCTGCTGGTAGCGCTCACCTGGAAAAGGTGGATGGAGTGACTTTTAGAATAAATAATAATAAACTACCGCAAAAGTATGTTTGCGAAAGTAAACTCCCCACTCTCTAAACAAAAACAAGGTGATCTAGACGGCGCAAGTAAACAGGAAGTAATGAAGACGGGAGAGGTGAAATCTTCAAAATGAACAATCACACCCCTGTTTATTAGAGAGGTTAAAGAAAAGACAACATGTCTCAATGCAAACAGTTACACTGCATATACTAGAACAGGGTTGGCCAGTGTTACCTGGCTTAGTCTTGAGTAGATGTGCAGTTACTGAATAGTCCACCGGGGGCATGAGACAGGGTCTGACGCAGAGTGGCCCCTCAGGACCCTGGAATACAAAATGACAACAATATCATCTGACAAACTAAACAAAAGAGGAGAATGAGAATAAAATTGTAGTATTTATATATATGTGTGTGCGTGTGTGTGTGTGTGTGTGTGTGCCCACCTCTCGTAGATGCAGCAGGGCCAGTATGGCCTCCAGGCTGGCCAGCTCTGCTTGGCTCTGTTGGGCGTCCCTGTGGCCCTGAGCCACCCTCTGCTCCTGGCTCTGGGTCAGGGCGCGCAGGTCCTCCAGCTCCCTGCGCAGAGAGGCCAGCTCTCTGCCCTCACCAGCCCGCTCAGCAAGCTCCCTCTCCAGCTGCGAGGCCTGCCGTCCAGCCTCCTCCAGGCGGGCTTGGAGGTCAGATCGCTCTGCAGTCAGAGACTTCACCAGCCTCGCCTCGTCCTTCAGCAGGCTAGCAGGCAGAGGAGGAGGGAGGCAGGGGATTACATATGACAAATTAGGAATCATCCAATTTATTAGCGTTCATACATACAAGCATTTGGAAGAATGTTGACAAATACCCTTAGTCTGACCTTATTAAAAATATTAAGACATGCATGAGGGTTAGAGGTTAGAGGTCAGTACACAGTATGGATACCTAATTGTTTGGCTCTGTTCTGCCTTCTCTCTCTCAAGCGCAGCGCACTTCATCTCCATCTCCTCTTTTTCTCGGTCGCACTCAATCAGACTCTCTTTTAGTCGGCTCTCGCTCTCCATCACCTGCGAGACACGAATCAAACTTTTCCGTCACGGGGCCCAACAGCGCTCGTTTTCAGAATCAGTTACTGGATCAAAGAGCGGTGCGATGACGTCGGAGTGAGATTACCTTCTTAAGTTTAATGGAAACGGTAGCCTTGTATTCTTTGTAAGCCTCTTTGAGTTTCTCTGCATTGTGAAGGGCTTGGTTCCTTTGTTGTTCAGCCCTGCAAGAGACACGGTAGATCAGCACGGAATCCAATGAATCTCAGGTTGTGAGGTGTGAAACAGCTGTGACCACTTTTGAGCATACGTTATATATCCAGATTCATATTTTCGTTCAGTTAAAGGGGAAGCTGACTTTCTAACACTTCTGTGCTCATTTTCACATCTACCTGGGCTTTTGTATGAACCGCAGACTGTTGTTACGTTGATTGCTTCAATATTTAGATATACAATAATCAGTAAAGGCAATATCCCTATTCCATAGAAGCCCCATTCATACTTCATTTGGTTAATATTTACCGAAACCAGATTACACACTACGTGAACTTGCGTTGCAAGAAATAGATCTTTGTTTTCATTGCTAGACATTAAAAAAAAAAAACACAAAAAAAAACATACATCACAGTTAATGATACTGTATATACATATCGTTTTGAGTGTATTTTATATGATTTCAAAAAATGAGCATTTTCATGGAAAATTACAAAAACCTAAAAAAGCAAAGGTTTAAATTAAAAATTGTCTGAGGTGCTACTAAACCCCAGGTAAGCCCAGAAGTGCTCTAAAGTGAACTTCACCTTTAAGTCAAACATGCTGCTGCAATGCAATAGGCAAAAAGCATGGGACCTGAACGAAAATGAAAGACACTGCCAATCACTTCACCCCAGACATCACCTTTTCCCCACGGCTGTCTTGTTGTCCAGCTCTGCTCTGAGCACACCGAGCTCCTCAGTCAGTGTAGACACTAGGCCGGCGCTCTGGACGGCCGCCTCCTGCCCACGTTCAGCCCTGAGCTCTGCTGCCCTGGGAAGACACAGACCAGGCTCAGCGGTGCTTTCATTACGGCAGGGTGGCCTACTGGTTTACGCGATTGTCCCGTCAACTAAAAAAAAAGACTGCAGGTTTGTCTGTCCTGTGGGTTTTGCTGAGGATGCTGAAGCCCTAACCGCTCTACTCGCCTGACGTCGCTCTGGAGAGCAGTGTCAGCTGATTACCAAAAAATTAAAAGGCTAAATATAACTCATTAAGAGACACTATGGAGTGTTGATCTAGATTGACTCAACACACCCACTTGGCCATCTCACTGAAACTCTTTCTAACTGCCTTGGAATAACAATGACACTGGACTGCCATTAGACCACTACTACCAGTACTACAAGCACATGATAACATGACGCATTACACACCATATGCTACTATTGGAAGCTATTGTAATACAAGTACATAGTATGTTAAAGAATCTTAATATGGGCTCTGTAAATTTAGAAAAAAAGTGGGTTCAGACTCCCTTTTAAAAAATATTTATTGAAACACAAGCTCTGTATATCTTACATTAGGTGTGTTGTATATGTAAACATTTTATTTTAATCTGACATTTTATATGTTGTTAATTAGATTATGTAAAATAACAATGTGGTAATTATATACACCACATAAAAATTCCCACGTTATAAGTTTATGTAATGCCAGATTAAAATAAAAAGGTCAGGGTGCACAGTCACCTTAGTTCTTTGGACTGAGCCTCCAGCTCTGCTTCAAGGCTAAGAATTTGCTCGTTCAGGACCACCACATCACTGCTTTTAACCCCGACCCTGGACCCCAGGAGACGGATCTGAGAAGAAACATATGCATGCATCTCATCTAGTTTTGAATATTTCAGCTTTTTGACATTTCAAGCGAAGAAAATGTAGACAGAAACAGTGTTGTCTGTCAATACAACCAAGGTGCTCATGGGTATCTATTTAGCTGCCGTATTCTCAACAAAACAGTGAAACAAAGAACACTGGTGTCACACAGAGTGCACCGCATGCAGAACGCAACACTTTTCCTTGAGAGAATTTAAAGAGTTTAACAGACTGGGTTCAAAGGTTCAAACCCGAG
>OMKK01033477.1:0-12303 GCA_900302305.1 Polymixia japonica | reverse complement strand
TTCATATTCTAGGTCACTGACGAGCTGTTTGTTCTGCATGGTCAGACAAGCGTTCTCCTGACGCAGACAGCCCAGCTTCTTCCTGATAGGGGCCGACTCCATCTCTACGGAGCCAGCCTTCCGTGATGCAGACTGCTGGGGTGAAACAAGACGATGAGAAAAGAAATGAGCGTGTGCCTGCGGACTCCTTTACACCTGGCATCGACATGCGTCTCCAATCCAGATTGTGTCTAGATACGATTTAGCTGGATTACATTTACACCTCACATTAAAATACGTCTGTGGTAAACACATTGAAATCTTATTTCTCTTGCCCTTACAAAACTCTCCCAATATTTAAGTCCTTTAAAATTGATAGTAAACTCATTCCCCATCCACAAGCCTTCCGACAGTCCATTTTGACAAGAAGGGTATTGTCTGAGCTGACCAGTTTGTGTGCGCTTCCTGATTGGATCCAAGCACAAAAGTTTATTTCTGCTCAAGTAGTTGCTGTATGTCAATTGGAGACACATTGCAATTACACTTTTGCTGTTAAAGTGGTCAAATGCATTTCAGACCCCTATGTGGAGGTTTTCAGAATCTTGAATAGGTCTTGGGTGCATTCTTTATACAGTCTGACATCTGTGCAGACATGTTTTTCTTACACATACATGGACATAACGCGTTAGGCAAGGTGATGTATAATGGTCTGTCTACATCCAACTGTAAAATGCCCTTTATTTATAAAGGCACTTTCCATTAAAAACAAATCTCAAAATGTATCTCTCTCACACACACACACAAAAATAAATTCCCTCTTACGCTAGACTTGGAGGATGGGGGGCTTAGACTGTTAGTGGCAACACGCCTCTCAGCTGTTGCACTGAGAGGCCTCTCCTGGAAAACACAGTCTGATTGGGACAGAGGAACGTCAGGTCTCAGGTCTTCTAGGGTCAGGCGACCTGGCAACCCGACGCGGGGACTGTGCTGCACAGAGGGATCACCGTCATGTCTTCCTGACTGACTGCAGCACAAGTTAAAGAAGAAAATGAGACAGTGTGTGAAAAAAAACATACTTAAATATCCTTCATATTTAATTTCATAATATTCATGTCATTGTACAGTAACTCACCTCAACTGCTCTCCCACACTTTGTAGACTGAGCTCCGTTAATCGAAGCCGATTCCTTAAACTGGCCACATCTTCAATAAGATTCTCCTCGTTTTCAAACATGAGTGCATTTCAAGCTCCACCTAATCAACATGCTATCCAACCTGCTAGGGTGAGTTTGCATTTGCTCTAGTAACATGGCAAGCTTGTGTTTACAGCTAGAAAGGGGAAAGAAGATAAAGAACATCAGCAGCTAAGATAACAAAATATGTGTTATACATTAGCTAACATACTGAAGCATGAAAACCTATTAGCGAACATTAGTTAGCCACCTTTGCTAAATGTAAACAAAGCTCATCTCTATATCAACAGGTTGCTAACGTGTATGTTTGGAGCTGGATAAGCAACCAAACAATCACAAAAGCAAAGCAAAGCTTACAAGCATGTGTTGAATTAATTACTAGCCGCCTTCCTAGCATTATGAAAAAAGTTAAAATTGTATCTGAAAAGATCTCTGTTGAGTAGTCAGCCACTCAAGTTGTAACCAAAGATGTTGGTTATATATCAAGATGGCTCACGCAAAAACGGAGGCGCGTAGGGTAGGAAATCATCTGGCACATGCATACAACTGTCTAAAATTAAAATGTACATGCATACAACTGTCTAAAATTAAAATGTACATGCATACAACTGTCTAAAATTAAAATGTACATGCATACAACTGTCTAAAATTAAAATGTTCATGAATATTCGTGTTAGTGATTTAGCAGGGTAGCCACAGATAATACGTACAGCAGTTAATTCATGCATGAGCCTCCTAAAAATGAATTGGTAATATCGTATAGTACCATACTACGCATGTGCAAAACATGAACATCTGCTAAACAAGTGCATTTTTACTAAGTTGTTCACATTTTTTAGTTATTAATTTATAGACGTGTTTAGGTCTCATATCGTAATCAGTAGCTTGCTAAGACCTGTTGTTTGGCTAAATCAAATAAGCCCCTCGAAGAAAAGAAAAGGTATTGGACCGTGACACTCATTGAGTCCCAGTCAAAAAAGAAGCGGTCTAGTCTGCTTAACGGGACTTTAAGAGGAGACGGAAGTAGGTAGAAGTGGAAGCTCTTGCTTCGCCTGTATGCTTTCTGTTGTAACTTCATTCATTCTCCTCCGCGCCCCAACAAGACGTGTTGTGATTGGACAAGAAAATACTAAAATAATTGGTGAATCCCAAAGGCCGCGAAAGGCGGCGCGTTCGTATCAACTGTAAAATGTGTGGCCGTTTTGATGTGTGACTACCATAGATTAATTACAAATTCACAACAAAATGTTCAAAATATCTGGTTTTATTATTCCTTCAACAAACAGATTTTGAAGAAACACGCCCAACTATATAGTAATGTATAAAAACTTAAAAAAAATGTAACAGGAAACTCAACAAGATATTAAGTAGTTACATGTTTATTCTTTGGCCATAGAAGCCTGCTCGAAGCCAAACAGCAATCTAGGGTCTAACACTGGCAGGACAAAGAGGAGAGAAGCTTCAAATGCACTGTATAACAACTTAAAATAGAGGTATCAATGTCAAAAAGGTATAGCCCCTTTCTTTCAGCTGTACTTTTCTGGTAATAACAAACAGAGAAACATTTGAAAGAGATATAGTGATTGAATTCTTATCTCTTGCAAATTAAGCACATCGCGCAACGGGGACTTCCAGTGATTCTGGTTGTTTTCGGACTCAGCATAGACAAGTGAAATTATGATGTACTACAGCCAATTATGCTCATAGTAAAACAACCATCTTGCAGACAAATATGGTCTAAACTAATACAACTTCCAGAATGGAGTTCGACACAATAATACTCCCGCCACTATCAATGAAAAATATTTCATTTACATCAATACCTATTTTCACACTCCACATCCAGCATTCTATGTAATACAGTGAAGTTTCTGCGCATATATCCTGAGTGTGTACAATGTGAGCTTGGCGGTAAAAGCAAACATCTAAGTGCACAGTTTTGAGGATGGCAAACTTAATAGCACCTGAAATTGAATAAAATGAGGGCCTGAGTAAGATCTACTGTAAAGTATAGTTGAAAACAAGAATGCTGCAGCTACTTTTTCTCAAGCAAAATGGTGCAGTTACCAGATTTATAAAAAATCTTTGAGGGCTGAATTGCATAGGCAGCTCAAAAGAAACATAAAAGAACTCTGAACTCTTTGAGTATTCAATTTTCTTCTTAAGCCACACTTACTGGAATTTATTGGAATAACTTTTATAAGAGAAAACAAGTCAATAGGTCCTTAGTTTTTTAGTTAACACATTGATGCTCAATTTCTTAATCATTTCCAATCAATCTGCTTTAAATTAGAGTCTATTCATACTATAAGACAGCCAAGCTCCTTTGACAAAACACAATAAAGATTTTAGACACAAATGATCAATGTTATAATTTTAGATAAACACAAGTTGGGGCAACTAGCAATCTTTCTCAAAAGTATATGCTTTAAAAAAAAAAAATACGATGAGGTTTGAGTATCTGCACATTTACACATTGAAATAATATTGTTTATTTAGAGACCCCAAATCTCATGATATGACACTAAAGCTTAAGGGGCTGGGAGATATGCAATTTCCATCATAATAGGACATAAATTTGAATAATAATCGCTGCTTTGAATGAACTGAAAAGATTGGATAAAGCAGACTGAATAAAATGTCCATGATATGTGCAATTGAATCCATGACAATAAAACAAAAAATGATCAGAGAAATACGCCCTACTGGACAGAAAAGGCATATGAGAAAATACAAGTAGAAAAGGTAATAATAGACGCAGTATAATTATATATAAAATAAACAGGTTTGCAGCAGCACAACATCTCTCCTGTTTTGCATTCCACCTGAACTTAAACTGCTCACAAACAAGCACACTTTCCAAAAGGACACGTCTGCCCAAGGCAACAAGAGGTACTCACAGCTAGGTATAGAAGTAGGTAGGGGATGTTGACACAACAGGAGACACACACATTATTTTCCCAATTTAGTATGAAAACAAAATGTCAACCAAATTCGATGTCATTTCTCTCAGCATGAGCAGACTGGTCGAAATTCACAGTGCATGGAATGTGCCGTCATATTCACCTACAACAATTTCCCCTCCTTCTCGTCTCCAACGGCATTCATTCCCTGACCTTATACATTCTGTCAGAAATGGGACTCTTATCTTTACAGTTCCATACTAACCTGGATGACAACACCCAGGAAGTCAACATGTCACAGAAGGAAAACTGGATTGAAAAAAAAAAAAAGAAAAGAAAAATCAAGCACAGTGATGGTTCAGTGAAAGCCTACAGGTATAGTGCACCGCTAAATTATTTGGCAAAGAATATGTGGTGGATTCTACAAGAACTAAGTGTATGAGATGAAAGCGCAAACCAAAGAAATTAACCTAAAAAAAAAGAGGGTTTTAGAAAATATCCCCTCCATGCTTAATCTCCACGGTCAACACAATAATGTGTGTATAATTGAGGAAATGTATTAGAATCACACGGGACTGCATTAAACCAGTAGGCTTCACCGTAAGCGGCAAAACTAGCTCCTTTCTAAACTGAACGAAAGGCAAACATGAATTAATGCGTTTAATAAGGGCTGTGTAAACATTTCCCTAGCACAGTCATAAACCTGTTGTAAGCGCTGGTTAGAGGTGATGATGACAGTAATAAGTCTAGGAGGCGGTGACTCCTTCCCACTCCACCAGGTACTGGACCTTGCCGTCCAGGGTGACCCGTCGCGCCAGGACTCTGTACTTCTCTCCGCAGGCCAGCCTGCCCGCTGCTCCAAAGTAGCTGCTGATGGAGCTCTTGAGCTGGGAGAGCTGGCTGTCGGGGTCCAGGCTGTGTACTATGTCTGTGGAGTGGAGCCCTGGGATGGGGCTGGGCATCTCCGGGGCTGAGGAGTTGGGGTCTGGGTTGCTGGGAGGTGGAATCTCTGGGTTGGGCGGCTGCAGGGCTCGTCGCGGCCGCCCCCGTTTCCTCTTTATGGGTGGTTGGGAGACGGGCATCATGTGGGCTGCCGGACGTGCCTTGTGGGAGCTACAGAGGCTAAGCAGTGTGGAATAGGGAAAGAAAGGCTTTAGGGTGCTTAAAATGCTTCAAAAGCAGGATTTGCAAAGGAGAATTAGCTGGTATGTATAAATGAGAATGCTAAATAGAAGGGCGAAATGTTGGTAAACATTTGCTGCCATTGCCGAGTAAACATACCTAGACTGTCTTGAAATGCTAGTTGAGGTAGTTTCTGTGGTACTTAGGGCTCCAATGGAATCCACATCTGAAGTCAGAGAAGACGGCAAAGACCTGTCACTCCTGCTGCTATGGACATGGAAAAATGAAGGAGAGGGGAGAGAGAGAGAGAGAGAGAACGAGGATTACAGCCTTACACACAGATAGTGGGACACAGCTGCTGAAACAAAGTCACAAAACACCGTACAACAGCTTCACCACCGGTTGCAGTCACAAGGGTCATGATTGCTCAGGACTTATGTAAATGCCGCGGCGCATTCTGCTGACTCACTTGCTAGAGGTCAAGAGATCCAGCGAGTGCGGCTCTAGTGGTACAGGCTTCCTTAGTTCCTGTTGACAAAAATGAAACCGGTTAAAGTTTGTGATTTCGCCTCCAATATACATAAAGACATCTAGAAAAAAAATGTTTTTAAATAAATGAATAAATAATCAGGTGACAATTTGACTAACAAAAATGTCAGTTGAGCTCGGAACACACCCAGCCGTCCCCCACACCCACACATACCTGGGAGAGCAGTTCACTGGAACGTCGTAGCTTAGCCAAAGTCTCCAGGGACTGTGTTCCTTGCTTCCTCTTTCTTTTCCTCACCGTGCCATTGGTTAGTGCACTGGAAGTTCTGAAACCGCATTAACGACCATTCAGATGCAACACTGACGCTTCCAAATCACAATTTCATAGTTTAAAGAGTCGCACGTTCTCAAATATGTCCAACAAGACGCAGTTCAGGATTAAAACATTGCTTCGAATCCATCATTTCCATGCAATGTTATTTTTTTTGTGAATCCTTCTCATGTTGGCTCAATTTCATAAAATGAGTACAAAGAGATGTGCTTACATTTCCATTGTGAACAACTTGCTATATCAACATGGGGATGGGAGCGTTATGCACCATGTAACTTCATACACAACGCTCGCCCCCCAACAGGTGCATCAACAACAGGTTTGATGGACTTGGAAGTAATGTGACAGCCCTCGCTCTACCTCTCTCTACCGCTCTCTCTCTCTCTCTAGTTCTTTCCAGTTCTTTGAGTGTGTCTTCTGGGAGTGCCAGTGTTAAGAGGTCCATCAGTGCTGGTTGGCTGCACCTGAAGAGGGAGTGGCCTAAGAATATAAAGGGCTGCTATCTTAGGAGTTAGGCCTTCTCTGCTGAGCAGCCAGGATGCCTTCCACACGGCCTTCACTTTAGATTAGTTTGTTTATGTGTTATTTTCCTTTACTTTTACAACCCATACTTCACTCATCCACACACATGCCCAACATTCACATATTTCATGTGATTTCATAGGAGTTGTTATGCTTAGTTTAATAAAAACCTTTTGCACTTTTCATTAGTGTGTGGACTCTCTTGGTTGCAAGTCCTGACCCAGGTTTGTAACAGTAAGTAAATAAGTAAAACTATTCCACATAGATAGATACGATTATATAACTTCATATATATATATATATGTTAAAAAACAACAACATTCAAACATGTAATTTCATAGAAGAAGCCACGTACCTGGTGTTGGACAGGGCTTTGGTGGACTTGCGACCCTTGATGGTGATCTCATGCGAGGCCCTCTCTGGCACCCGGTTGGTCGGCTCCTCCGAGCTCGGGGGAGCTGGAGGGAAACGGATTCTCAGGCCGAACAGGTGCTTCTTCTTCTTTATCTCCTTCCCCGACATGAACCTGGGAGAGAGAGAGGGAGAGGGGAAAGAGACGGAGAGGGGAAATGAATGCAGAGAAATGCATGACGTGCCAGGAAGAGGACGTAAAGAAACGACAAGTTGAAGGTTTTGGAGAACAATATCTACACGCGAGAGTGCGAGTGATCAAGGGGTACTGACCATCCCAGGTGCACATCAAAAGATTTGAATGGGTGACGGCAAGGCCAAGAAATACCTGACGCAAAGGGGATTGGATTACGCACAAGCAACCACCCGAAGCAAAGCGGAGCCTCTGCATCATCCGTTCAAATCATTTAACGTACTGTTCAGTGACTGTTCATTCATATTTTCTGAGACTGGGCGTTATTCAATGTCAACTTTAAAGCCACATCAGACAGGATTTTTGCTTTAACGTGTCATTATAAAATACATCTTGATTGCATATTGTAATGGCTATGGAAGAATGACACCGTCACCATTGAGAGTGGTTCCCTAGAAACCTCCCTTCACTATGCAATTGTGTGCCAATTGGTGGATGGACCAGCATTTGGCACAGAGGAAGTATGTCAACTAAAACAGGAAGAAACATAATTCTCTGAACATAATCCTCTTCTTTTGACAGTCCTGCTTCTTTTTTCACTGAGCTTTGTAAACAAATTCAAGTGTGTAGTTGGTGGAGTTCCCAAACAATGAATATAGAGCATTTATAAATATGACACTGCAGTGGTGGATTTCAAAAGCATTTCAGGCTAGCAAAGCAATGTTACTCTTAAAATCAAAGATTAAAGATTAAACCGGACTCAGTGTGTGAGTCTTTATTTGTCAACGTACACCACACATGCAGGGAGCGGCCAGGCATGCACACACACACACACACACATGATATGGTGGCCGGAGAAATTTGATATCTGCATTTAACCCATTCTAGCTGTCCTTTCCTCCAAGGGGCAGCCAGGAACAGTGGGCAGCCTTGTCTCGGCGCCTTGGTAAATTGGATTAGCACATTAATTTAGAATGGTGATTAAACACTTGAGTTAAATTGTATGTTAAAACCTTCCAGCCAATCAGAATCGAGTAATGTGCCAGGCCATGGTATGTATAAATAAATAAATAAATAAAACTTACATGCTGTTGTTGTTGTTCAGTGCTTCCCGAATACTTTCATATCGCTCCGATGTAGGAGTGTTGGAAAGCTGCAAAGAGAGGAGACACCAGATAGAAGCGAAATTAGGGAAAAATAAATAAATAAATAACTATATATATATATATATATATCATTTATTTATTCTTTAAAGTAAAAATAATACATCTAAAATAAATAAATAAATATATTAAAAAAAAAAAGGTAAATGTGTTAAATACAAGTCCTCTTACCTCGCCTAGCTGCAGCAGCTCCCAGTTGTCATTGATGTAGGTCATCAACTCTATTTCAGAGTCAAAGTACTTTTTCTTATGGATCACACTGAGGTTGTACAGGCTGAGGTGTGCCACATCCTCCCTGCAGTATTGGAATAAGATGTCAGAAATGCATCTAAGTATTATTTTCTACTCGCATGTTATATCGTTATTTTGCTGGAAGACTTTTGAGGAGAACTTATGAGGCAGTTTCCTTGTCCACACCCACACATCGATTTCAGCAGCCATCTCTTATTCTTATGGATCACACTTAGATCGTACACACACCCGAGTGTCACTCACCATCTGAGAGGCAGCCGGTCGAGGTACTCTGGTCCACAGTTACAAACTGAACAAATAAACAGATAGAACCTGGAGACAGGGAAGCATAAGGATTTGTTAACTGTGTAAATTGGATTTGTAAATTGTGCAATGTTCCTAAAATATTCAAGAAAAAAAATAAACCAATAAAAACGGGGTGGAAGAAAGTAAAATTTACAATCGTAAAAATTTGTGAAATTACCAATTTACATGCTATTTAAAAGGGCAGTTGTTTTTTTCACCTGTCTCCGTAGAGCATGGGCATCTGTAAACACTGGAGACACGCCTCGTGGAACCACTGCTGACACCTGTTACACTGCAGCATCTTCAAGTACCACCTAAAGGACGACAGAGGGGCACCAACGGTAACCGTAAGTGTAAACGTTTTTTTGGGGGGAGGTTTTTTACTAGTACGTACGAGTGCATGTGTGGTACTCACTCTCCTGGACCTCCACAGTAACAGTAACACTGCTGCATGTTGGTCTTGTGGCTCTGGTCCCACACCAAATCCTCCAAGTCGTAGGGGAAGGACAGCTGCCACTCCACATGCTGCTGTTGCTGAAGGCCTTTAGCGTGAAGTCCCTTCTTCTGAGCATCTCCCCTCTGTAAACCACACACGTGCACAATTCCACATTAATTAACAATACCAATACATTAAGCCACGTGAACAGACACGCACGCACGCATCAACAACTTCTAACAAACACAGCCTTACCTTAGGTGTAGCAGTGAGCTCACACTCCCTGCAGAGCCACTTGTCATCCGAGTCGACGACAGTGGCATCGATGATGGGGGAGTGGCACAACTGATGGTACCCTGAAGACAACATCATTTATTAATGGGCTGTATGTGCTCTGACAGAGTGTGGTGGAACATGGTTTCAACAAGTACACCACTCGCTGTTGGTCGGGGATTAAATATCTGTTTTTTTCTCTGTGTCTCCATGGATAGAGGGAAAATTAATAAAACAGTCAGTAGTCTCAAACAATTATATATATATATATTTATATAACTATTACCGTTTTGGCATTTATACTGAAGGGCCTTAAGGACAGGGAACAGTACCTTGTCCACACTTGTCACAAATCACAATCTCATTGGGTTCCTCTGAGCTTTCATCTTGGCATATTGAGCAGACGATGTCCTCTTCGTCATCGTCATCATCCTCATCCCCTGAAAGGAACATGTCAAGTCAGAAGCAAACATCTCTAATCTCAGATACATGCCAGCTATAAGTGGATACAGATACCGTGAAGCACCTGAAAAAGTACTTGAACTTAAGTATCACTTAATAATTAGTCAGATAAGACTCCGTTTGGGATTTGACCTTGTGTAGTGCAAAAGAACCAATTGGAATGCCCCAAAGTACAAGCCCCGCCCTCTTGCACTCTAGTCAGACAACGCTATTAACCCTGGATTGAAACCTTAGAAAAAAGAAAATGTTTCAGACAAGGCTCCAAGAGTCCAAGCAGGAAAAATCAGTGAATAAACCCATAGCCAGAAGCAATAAATCACAGTGGCTATCAAGTGTCAAGATAGAGTGCGAAATGTTGAAGATGGTGAAATAGTTTTAGGATAACTTGCATATGGATAATGAAAATATCCAGGAGGTTGTTTGCGTCTCACGGGAAAAATTGCACAAGCACATCTAAAAATGTGTATGTCCATCCAATTAATATAATCTAAAGTTCCACTGGGTTCAGTTGGTACAGAATAAACTTATGTTTTAGTCAACAGCTAGAGATAAATTAATCAGGCTGCTGTTGAATATTATGTAGGGATGTTGTACATTTATGTGGAAAAACACTACCATGTAATTATCTCTTCTCAAAAGTTTAGTTTTCTTCAAAACGCCATTGGACAGTAGATCATGGGTTGCATAAAATGGTTAAAGATGCCCTACACAGTTTTCTGTATGAGTTCAGCCTATAGCACTATTGAGCAGTGGAGGTCCTCATCTCGTGCTTGTTGCAGTCAGTGTGTGTGTGTCTGTGTGTGCGTGTGTGTGTGTGTGTGTGTGCGTGCGTGCATGTGGAATCAACAGATTGACCTGGGCCCACCCTGCAACCCCAATGCACACTGAGATGAAGACTGTCAATCAAGTCCCGGGTATGCACGCCAACAGCCGAGCCGAGGCAATGAGGAAATGGTTGCCTAAATCTTACACTGATTTTGTTGCAGAATTAGGTGAACCTGGGGTTTTGGTTCATAGCTTATATATGTTAGAACTATATTTTGATCATCCGGGACCAAAACAGGAGGTTTAAAAAAACCTAACATATTCACAAAGATCCCGTTCAGCCTGTTTAATTCACAAGAGTGATGTTAGCTCTATTTTGAACCCAGTGATATTGCTAGTGGCAGCACCACCATAACATGTGCATATGGCCGTTCACCAGGGTTGGGGTCAATTCACTTCGGAATCAGTAAGGAAATACATTTTCAGGAATAAAACCAATTACGGAAATGTGTTTTTAATTAACATTTTTTCAAATCTATAAAAATATAAGAATAAAGTTTTTTTTATGAGTGACCAAACTGTAATTTGAACATGTATTTTTAACCAAGTGATTCAAAAAGTGGATGGCCCCAACCCTGTTGTATACCTTCCCTATGCTCATCTTCAGATGTGGACAGCTCACTGGTGCTGTACTGAGGCCAAACAGTCTGAGGACTGTTAACTGTCAGGGACAGAGTAGAAAGATAATTCCACGCTGAATGAGGCAGATATGGCAGCAGACAACAGAGGACTCAACCGCAAAATCAAGCCAACAAAAAAGAGATCAATGCATGAAAGAGAAATGCCAAGAAACTGAACTGCAAAAAGATAAAAATGCACAGCATTGCTACTGCCAGGCAGTAAAAAGTTTTGATAGATTTTGTATTCCTTATAAATTAAAGAGATTGAAGATAGAGATATAGAAATATAAAAAAAAGTATAATAATTAATTATATATATATATACACATCAAGAGGTGCCGTGCTGCCAGTAATGTATAGAACTTGCCTGTCTGAATATCCTTCCAGAGAACCCAGGATTTCGACCGGTCCTCAAAAACCACAAAGCATCGCTGCTTGTCCTTATCTATCTGGAGAAGAAAAACACATGTACGGGTTATTCAACAATGCTCCGTTTATTTTGAAATGATTCAACACTTTTTAAAATAGCTATATTTTTTACAAAATGGCCCTTCGCACTCCCAACTTTCCTTAAATAGACGGCTCCCATCATCAGAAAAAAAAGAATACCAATACAAACCTCACCAAAGGATCACAGACGAATAACAAAAGGAGTGTCTCCCTCACACTTACCTTGGTGATAATCCCCAAGTAGAACAAGCCATCCGACCATCGAGCCAAGACGTCTTGTCCCTCATTGAACCTGTCAGACAACATGGTGTCTTCTCCATACTCTTCCCTGGCAGAAAGGCTAGCGGGGAACAAGGGTGCTGCCTGCTGTCTCTCGGGGTGGGCTCTCTGGGGGACAGACAGGTGATCCACAGCCACTGAGTCTCTGGATAGTGGAGGCAAGTGAGGGACAAAGA
>OMKK01033476.1:21866-48004 GCA_900302305.1 Polymixia japonica | reverse complement strand
GCCTATAGTTATCTAGGCTACTCACTTTACCAGCTTTGTCTTTAACAACAGGCACTAAAAGAACAGACAGCATTGTGTCTGGTAGTGAACCATGGAACATAAAACCAGTAAAACATAGAGCAAGAAGAGGAGCAGTCCTCGGGCTGGCAAACTTCAGATGTTCGTCCGTGATGTGGTCCAGGCCACTTGCTTTACCATCAGCTAGCTTATGCATAGCGTGATACACCTCATGCGACATAAGCACCATTGAGTCAGTACACTCAACATTACCTGTCTCATACATATCACATTTAATACAGTTGAATAAAGTGCTGTAGTGCCGACGCCATAGCTCAGGTATATTGTCTGGACCAGTACTTCCATCTATATTGCATGGAAGTGAAGATTTACAGTTCTTCAGAAGTCTCACTTCCTTCCAGAAGTCTATTACATTATTGTCAAGCAGCTTCTTTGCCATGGAGTCAGCCCGCATGGCTTGCTCATTTTTACAGATAAAACAGATTGCATACTTATACCTGGCATTAGACAGTTTCTTTTGCTCAAACACCTGACCTTGTCTAGACTTGCCTGCTATGACCCATGATTTAAAAGCTTCCCGAGCATCTGCATGGATCTCCGCTACATGCTCGTTCCACCCAGGTCTAATATTATATCTACAATTATTATTATTCTGAAAACATAAAAGGATTTTAATTTTTTTGTAAATTTCTGAGTTGATTTAATCTAAAAAATGGGGGGATCTATGTACGTTCAAATCCAGATGGGGCATTGAGCAGCAGATTCGTATCGAGTAGAAAGTAGATATAAAAACATATCATGATTGAGCAAAACAGTAATAGTAATCCTGTACTCCAACCCCTAAGTCTGATGGGATCAACTGCAGAAAGATCCTCAACAGTATCCAATCCTCTCCAACAGAGTTTTGAGACAAATTTAGCATGATAGCAGCTCAGTATTTCAAGAATCCAGCTTCAGTATTCAGAAACTTTGCTCATTTATTAAAAAATAAATAAAAAAAGTAATACCAATGGCATCATAAAATTTAAAAGTCTCCTCTCTCAGTTCTGTTTCTCGTTCAATATGATCTCCAGATCAGGGCAGTGTTGGTATTTGGGTTCAGGTGGCTCTGCCCAGGTGGACTGTGGGAGTTTGTTAAGGTCACTCTTAGGGAAGGTGATGACAGCTGTGTCGTTGAAGACATCAAGCAGACGGGATGGACAGGGCAGGGGTTTCTCCTCACACACAACCACAGCGTGAGCTATATAGCTGTAGTCTCGCTGGAATTCTCTCTCAAGCATTCTAATTGGAGAACAGAAAGCAAATGTAAGCTCATCTCTCTTCTGCTTTTTAAAACACCAAAACCCAAACACAAGTTTTGTCCACACCTGTCCTTTATGCCAGAGAAGCTGTTTCCTATAATTGTCAACATAGGCAGAGCTTCTCTACTCCAGTTCTTCCAAAGCAGGTTGTTGTAAAGGGCTTTCCCACAATGCATCAGGTAGAAGAGAGTGGGCCTAGTTGTCAACCGCTTCCCTTCCTGAGCAACAGATAGAAACAGTACAATATGGTTAAATCAGCATTAACTGGTTTCATTTTTGGCTGACTGCAACAGGATGAAAACACAAACTAACCTCATTCTCTGTCAGTACGGTAAGACCCAGCTCTCTCAATACATCCCTCTCTCCTGCTGAGAACACAGGGTCATACACACAGCAGTGCCTCGGGGGTATCTAGAAGGATAAGGGCAGTGTGTCACAGTGCTTGGAACAGGGTTACAAGTAACGTGTTTGTATGTTACCTTATCGGTGAAATCTATATTCTCTGACCTGTAGTTTGTTAAGCAGCAGAAGCAACATGGCCAGCTGATAGCGAGCTGATATACAGGAGGAGAAGGAGCCCAGACCATAACACACACACTCTAGCTCTGGGGATGTTTTGTCATCTCTGTTCTTCTCCAGCGTGTCGGTAGGGACCTCAGTGGCCTTTCCATTTAGTGAGGGTTTTGAAAGGGTTGTTGACCCTGCCACCAACAGATGCTCTGAAGATAAGAATGATGCAAGGTCACTAAACTGCTACTTAAATTCAAACTGTTAAACTGGAAAAATAATTTAATTCAGTGTTTGTCCGGAGTTTTGTGATAGAAAGGAATCCTCAGCTTGTGCAACTCACCTTTCCACTCTTGCAAAACGTCTTCGGATTTTAATTCGGACCTATAGAAGAGGATAATCAAGTTAATGTCTTCTCTTAATTTAATGCAAACAGTTCCGTGGTGGAAAGAAAAAACACAAAGCAAGACAGATGAGATGGTCTCGTATTAGCAATAGCAATAGTGTTACTAAACTCCAATAGAGTCTCACATTATTTCTCTAATCCTCTGAATAGTTTTCCCGGTGTTCAGATCATCCTTGCAGGTTGAAGCTGTCTGAAGTGTCTTTGCCTTCCGCGCTGCCCCTTTTCGCCGCCGGGCCACTTGCCACTCCTCTCCCGCCTCGGACATCTTTTCTAATACATAACGTCCAGGTGAAATTCAAAATATACTCTCACACTTGCATCTGATAAAAACGCGAGTCGGGCCGCGAATTTCTGAAGATAGAATGAAATCACTATATGGTGTCGGCAGGGTCGGCAACACGTGGGACTGTTTTGAGAGTAGCACACGCGTTTATACTTCCGGTTGTCTCAGCAATAACCGGAAGTACTTTTGTTTCCGTGTGTGTTACGATGCTAGCTAACGTCAACTAGCTTGGCTTTAGTCCGTCCTTTAGTTTTATATTTCATCTCCCGGATAAGGAGAATACTCTTTCACGTGAGTTATATAGAACCGATTTCTCATTTATTTGCTATCCTGTGACGATTAGTTGGTAAACTAATCAATCAACGTTAGCTAACTGGCGTTAGCTACTTCATGCTAACAATTAGCAACATTCGAGCTCAATAGTCACTTCAGTTACTTAGGTAATTATAATTGAGCCAATATTTAGTTAAGTTACAATAACGAAATGGCCATGTCTTATAAGATGTGCTAATATAATACATACATAAATAATCTATGATGGATGTACCTTATCACTTGAGCTTTGCTTTTGCTATCTCGCCATCCCCTTGGTCGGTATATCCAGGATGTCCATGTCCCACTTGTATGGTCGAAGGGGGGAAGAAGAGGAGGATGGGGTGGAGGTGGAGAGTTTTGAGGTGACAGAATGGGACCTGGCTAATGAGTTCAACCCAGACCGTCGCAGGCACAGGCAGACGAAGGAGCAGGCCACCTATGGCATATGGGCTGAGAGAGACTCGGATGACGATGAGAGGCCCAGCTTTGGAGGCAAAAGGTAAGACACACACCTGTTCCTGTTTAAGCACGATCCAACCCATCCTAAGGAAAGTACTTGAAAATATGCTATAGTTCATTTTTCATATTTTTCTTATAATCCATCATAAGTAAGTTCCTATCTATTTTTTGCAGATCTAAGGACTACACAGCTCCAGTGAGCTTTGTGAGTGCAGGTCTGCGTAAGACTGCAGCTGAAGAGAAACAACAACAGCAGCAGCAGCAAAAAGGTGAAGGAGACTCTGATTATTCAGATGATGATGACAGTCCTGCGGCACCTCCCCCTCCTCGTGGGGCTGCACCCAAGAAACTCCAGATGGTATTCTTCTGTTTGTTTTGTTTTATGTCTTCATGATAGAGGCTTGTATGTTTAATCAAGTATTATATCAGTTGATACATAACTCATAACATTGTTATATCAATTAGCAACAATTGCCTTATTTGTCTTTTACTAGGTTGGTAATTTCCGTGGGAACCAAAGGTTTGCAGCTGGCATACGGGCAGGACAAGACATAGGTACCTGGGAGAAGCACACACGTGGGATCGGACAGAAACTTCTACAGAAGATGGGCTATCAACCAGGCAAAGGCCTGGGCAAGAATGCTCAAGGTGGGTACAGCTGAGGAGAGTAGGTGATTCTGAAATAATGAAAGATATAGACACAAAGGCACTTTATTAATAGTAGATAGATTTTATAGTCTTCATTTCTAAACTCTCTTTGCTGCAGGTATTGTGAACCCTATCGAGGCAAAGGTTCGTAAGGGTAAGGGAGCAGTGGGCGCTTATGGCAACGAGCGAACCAAGCAGAGTCTTCAAGACTTTCCTGTTGTCGACTCGGAAGAAGAGGAGGAGAAGGTAGAGTGTTAAAGAACATTACTCCTGTCTCCTTTCCTGCCAAAACCAACTACTAGATTCAATTGGATAGAGGAGACAATTGAATCAGTTAGCATGATTTTGACCTTTCTCTTATGTTGTGTCTGAGTAGGAGTTTCAGAAGGAGTTAGGCCAGTGGCGTAGGGATCCGGGGGGTCCTGCAGGAAAGAAGAAGCCCAAGTATTCCTACAGGACTGTAGAGGAGCTGAAGGCTAAAGGCAAGTTGGCTGGACGGACTACACACACACCTGCTGGAGAGTTGGCACAGGTCAAGGTGAGTTAGAAAAGACTGGCACATAAAGTCTCCTTGGCTCTTATTTTTTTTTTTTTTCCAAGCCTCTTTCTCAGAGGAATGTGGGATTGTAACTTATTCTACTGTTGTGCTCATTGTAAGCCGTTCTGGAGAGCACCAGCTAAATGGCTATACTATAAAATGTACACATTTGTCATTCTGTTTCTAATTGTTGTTCCATTCTCTCTTCCCATCTCTAGGTGATAGATATGACTGGGAGAGAGCAGAAGGTGTATTACAGTTATAGTCAGATGACGAACAAGCACAGTGTTCCAGACGAAGCGCCGCCAACCATGGCCACTCGGGACCAGAAGGCATCTGGCTTCGCTCTCCCTGAGCTAGAACACAACCTGCAGCTACTAATAGACCTTACAGAACAGGACATATTACAGGTACAAAGTAACCCACATCTCTGTTATGTTAGGCTACCACCAGAGGTAATGCTGGTTTCTGTCTTAAAGGTTGCCCAGAAAACAACATTTTTGTACTTGACAATCCCACCCCCCATATACTTTAGTGCTACTGACTAATTGTTCATTCTACGTGTCTGTTGTGTGCCCCTCTCTTTCTTCTCCTGCTCCCTTCCTTTGAACCTTCATCCCTCCCTGTAGTCCGCCAGGCGTCTGCAGCATGAGAGAGATGTAGTTGTGTCTCTGAGCCATGAGTCCACTGCCCTGCAGGCCAGACTGGAAGTAGAGCAAGACTCCATTCAGAGAATGGAGGCTGTACTGGAACTGGTGGAGCGCTTTCAGTGTGGGGAGACCGCACCAGGGGAGGGGCCCAGCCTGCAGGTACATACGCAGTCATAGGTTGCGCATGCGCACACACACACACGCTGCTAACACAGTCAAAGTCGCAGTCACCTCTCTTTTGTATCAAATTTAGATGGGGTAATTTATATGTGTTCTTCCCTCCCTCTTTGTCCAGGAATGTGCTCGGATCTTTGAGACCTTACAGACAGACTACTATGAAGAATATAAGACCATGGGACTGGGAGACCTGGCTGTGGCTGTGGTTCATCCTTTACTCAAAGAGAAACTGCGTACCTGGGACCCTCTGAAGGTATATCCATTCAAATCTCTCATTATCTGTGACTTCTCTTGTTTAAGGATAATTATTTACTTTAATTATTGGTATTAAAACTATTATTTATTACTGGTTTATTTTCTTTGTGATTCTTGTAGGACAGCTCTTACGGTCTGGAGGAGGTTGGTCAATGGAGAGCAATCCTTGAATCTAGACAACTGCACTCCAGTACCCCAGATGCAAACATGGATCCTTACCACAGGTAGTTTGTACACACACAGACACACACACAGAAATACACAGAGGTGTGCATATTTGCGTGCTGTTGCATGAATAGACCTGCCATTTGCCAGGTGTTACAGCTTGTGGTGGACTGTGTGTGTTCATGTGTTGTCATCATTGGCATCCAGCACAACTCTCTGAGTATCATAAACTGCCTGAGTCATCCCATATGGAGAGAATGTGATGCTCTCCCTCCAGATCACAGGTCTAGTCAACCACTAGCTCAGTTAAACACACTGAAGTTCTCATTGTTTCCATGGGCTGATAACTTTGTCCACTGTACAGGTTGTTTTCTGCCCTAGACATTGCTCATTTCACGTGTCTTTGTGTGTTTATTTAATAAATCTTATATGTTTGCTGTAGTTTTTGTTTGTTGTCAGTATGTGCCGTGCATCTAATGCCTCACTGCACCAGGGTTTTCCATTTGGGACAAATAAAGTCCTGAACTTGATGACGTGTATCTTGTCTGTGTGTTTGTCCAGACTGCTGTGGGAAGTGTGGATCCCAGTGATGCGGGTGTGCGTGTCTGGCTGGCAGCCTCGTATGGTAGGACCCATGGTGGACTGTGTGGAAGTCTGGGCTGCGCTGCTCCCTCTGTGGATACTGGATCACCTGCTAGAGCAGCTCATCTTACCGCGGCTACAGCGAGAGGCAAGACACAAACGCACTCAAACTATCTCCGCCTACATACATATTCACATGAACTTGGACGAAGTTCACACAGCTTGTGATTTATTAGTAGAAGATTGCCCAATACCTGTCAAGCTGTTTACACCCTGCAACACTTTTATTGTATTTTCACATCTGTTATAGGTGGATAGCTGGAACCCTTTAACTGACACAGTGCCCATCCATTCCTGGCTCCACCCTTGGCTTCCTCTGCTCCAAACACGCCTAGAGCCTCTTTATCCACCTATCCGCAGCAAACTAGCCAATGCTCTGCAGCGGTGGCATCCCAGCGACGGCTCGGCCCGCCTCATTCTGCAGCCATGGAAAGATGTGTTCTCTCCGGGAGCCTGGGAGGCCTTCATGGTTAAAAACATCATCCCTAAACTAGGTATGCTCCTACAAGGACGACTGTTACTACGGTGACAACACTACCACCGTGGCGATAATAAAATGGTTATTGCGCTCTTTCCCTGCCCTTTACTCTCATTTTCCTTCCTCTGCCTATTATCCTACCCTGTCCCTCTTGATCCTTCTGCTCCTGTCTTCCTTTGTCTCCTCTCTGTACTGATCCCTGCTTCCCTCCACAGCTCTGTGTCTGGGAGAGCTGGTTATTAATCCTCACCAGCAGCAGATGGAGCCCTTCCACTGGGTGATGGACTGGGAGGGCATGCTGTCCCCCTCCAGCCTGGTGTCTCTGATGGACAAGAACTTCTTTCCCAAGTGGTTGCAGGTTAGCAAATATACTACAACAGTATGTACAGAAAATAGGGTTATTACGTTGTATTTTGCTACCGTTGATATACTCATATTCAGTATATTTAGCTACTTTATTCTCCTGTGTTTATATGTGGTGTTGTGTGTAGGTCCTGTGTTCATGGCTGAGCAACAGTCCTAACTATGAGGAAATCACTAAGTGGTACCTGGGTTGGAAGACAATGTTCAGCGACATGCTGTTAACCCAGTCACTCGTCAAGGACAAATTCAATGAAGCATTGGACATAATGAACCGAGCAGTGTCCTCGGGCATGGGTTAGTCTCACACACACACTCGGAGCATACATGTAAAATCATGCATTTGCATTTATATTTTGTCTACTGCATCAAAACATCACAGAATACACTAAAACACTTGCTTCTCCTATCTTCCTTTACTCAGGCGGATATATGCAGCCCGGTGCAAGGGAGAATATTGCCTATCTCACACAGACAGAGAGAAGAAAGGACTTCCAGTATGAAGCATTGCAGGAGCGCAGGGACGCTGAAAGCGTGGCTCAGAGGGGAATCAGTGCTGGCCTGCCCACAAACTTTAAAGATCTGATCCAGACCAAGGCAGAGGAGAACAACATTGTTTTCATGCCCCTAGTTGCCAAACGCCACGAGGGCAAGCAGCTGTACACATTTGGACGCATTGTCATCTACATAGACAGAGGTGTCGTTTTTGTGCAAGGAGAGAAGACCTGGGTACCCACGTCGTTACAGAGTCTGATAGATATGGCAAAGTAAGGGTGGACTGCAAGATCAGCATTTTGTATCTATGTGAAATGCCAATGCTAAATGTAAAAGAGAAGACTGGCATAAGGAAGGAGAAAAAGTGTGCATTTTTGTAGGTAATCGGTACACTTAATCTTTGTCCTATTTGTCTTTGTAAATGTATAAGTTCATTCATTTAAACCAAAAGTAATTTGAACCATGAATAAACGTTTTTTGGAAGTAATGTGGTTACTGTTTTTAATGCCTTGCACATGTTATACAGGTTTTGTGAGTTATTAACCTGAGAAAAAACCTACTATTCCATGGCTACATTCTCTATAGGACAAATTTAATTTTACTGTAGGTGGCAGTATAGTTGCTTTGCATCCTCCAGGTCAGAGAACGATACCTTTGTGACATGGTAAAGCTTCCGTACACATTGTGCGCTTCACGGGGATTAATTGGATACTGGTTCTTGTACACACGATTAATGAAGAAATAAACGAAACATTTTAGAATTTCCCACAATTTTCTGTCACCTGGGTAAGTGCATGTTTCTAGTTAAATCCACAAGCGCAAAATTTCTCAATAGTTTGGTAAATTGGAAAGGAAGTATGCCTCCATGAGCTGACTAGCTAACGTTTGTTAGCTGAGGAGCTAACGGCTAGGCTTACTATTGACCCCACTAACACTAGCTAGCTAACGTAAAAGTTAGCTAAATCTTTGGCTTGATATTGCTATTCCCTTTATTTGCCTCGTCTGATTTCATGGGATGCTGTTCTTTTGTTATTATCTAGACTGTTATTATATAATAACATTCTTCTCTAACCAGCCAGC
The DNA here is from genome assembly GCA_900302305.1 of Polymixia japonica. Classification (NCBI taxonomy): domain Eukaryota; kingdom Metazoa; phylum Chordata; class Actinopteri; order Polymixiiformes; family Polymixiidae; genus Polymixia; species Polymixia japonica. Next base: position 39,227 of record OMKK01033476.1, on the reverse strand, counting down.
CATGTCTTCCGACGCCCTGAAGAAGAGAAAGACGAAGGTTCTCCGCAGTGAAGGAGGTACACCGGAAATGAAGCGAGGTCGCGGAGAAGGAGACCATCAGGTGTGTGCATCATTAGGAGGGATGTGGTGTGTGAGGGGCAGCAGGGTGGCCTAGTAAACAGGGAGCCCGTCCTGTCAGCTGGAAGGTCCGGGCTCACACCCCTCAGCAAACATTCACCCTGCCAAAGTGTCCTTGAGCAAAACTGGGGCTTCATGCCAAGATCTGGACTCCTGGAGTGTGGGGCATGCTCCCTTGAGTCAGCGAGGGCGTACGGCTGTTCTGAGTCAAATTCAGTTAAGTCTTTGAGGGCGCTTATACAGACTTTTCGAGGTGAAGGTGAGGACTTTGAGAGTCGACAACTTTGCACACCTTTGAAGAGGGAGTGCAGAAGTGCCAAATAGGGCATTGCTCTGTAAGTTATCTCAAAATAATACTACTTTAATTAAGTAAAAGTACTTTTAAGTACTTTGCTACAGATTAAAATTGAACCCTATTGGCTGCAATAACAGATTTGTCAATGCATGGATGAAGTAATAGTATTCCACATAAATCCACCGCAACAGGTGATGTCAGAAAGTCTGTCCCATTACGGCATTTTTTCTTTTACTGTTGGGCCCTCGCATCCTTGTGAGTTCATGCAATTACATTGAGCACTTCTCCTGATTTACAACAAGATAAACCAAAGTCTGTGGCACCTCAGCCTGCTAGTTTGGATTCAGGACATTGGGATTGGGCCACTCAATCCCTTTGGTGTTATTGTGCAGCTAACCCTGTGCTCTGACTTTCCTATAATAAGGATAAGGGCAAGTAAAAAGTCGATCTAATCAGAGATAAAGTATCAGAAAAAATTAATGGAGGATGGCAGCAAGGAGAGGCCAAGCTGAGCATGGGATGTAAATTATGCATTAATGTAAGTTTGTCTTTATTTTTAGGATGTGCGTGTGTATAGAGAGGAGGTGGAGCTGGATGGCAGGGACCCTGAGCAGGACTATCAGCAGTACAAACAGACATGCGAGAGTTTGGCCAAACTCATGGGTGAGATCCAGGAGCTCAAAGCCAATGGAGCCAAGGATGGGGTGAGATACATGTTCTGAAGTACACCCACAAATTAGTAACTAATGCATTTCAACCTGTGTCTCTGGTGAAATTCTATATTACTTGCAGTCAGAAAAAAGGTGAATAGGCTGCACCCCATTTAAACTGTGAACATGATTATGTCAAGATGAGGTGCTAGAGTAGGTATGTCACAGTCAGTGTTTACTTAACATTCATTTAGCTGGAGTGGCTCCCAAGAGCTTGAAAATTGCCCCCACAAATAGAAAAATCTAATGGAAATTTAACATCTGACCATATGTAGCCATTCTTAAACTGAAACACCTACTGGAACTGATCCCGGAACAAGTCCAGCAGTAAACCTAGTTCTCAAAATCAAAATTACCCCCAAACCCCAACATCTACAGAAACATTTTAGTCAAGACACAAGTCGCTGTAGAAAAGAATAAAGCCTGCACAGGAACTGTATTCATACAACACATTGACGTCTTGCATCTTCCTCGGGTTAACACGACCCATCAGTGAAAGCTGTATAAAGCATTTCCTCAAAGAAATGGACACAAAACCAGGGTTTTCTCCTTTCAGTGTGCTGAGGTGGAGCAGAAGCGCATGCAGAGCTGCATACACTTCATGAATCTGAAGAAACTCAATCGGTTGGCTCACATGCGACTCAAGGGAGGCAGAGACCAAACGCATGAGGTAAAAAACACGCACATGAGATCAGTATCCCACCGTTAAAACGGATTGTTCATACCAGCTAATTCGGTTCTCTTTCTCCTCAGGCAAAGCAGAGGGTGGACGTCCTGCACCTCCAGTTACAGAACCTTTTGTACGAGGTCATGCACCTCCAGAAGGAAATCAGCAAATGTCTGGAGTTTAAGTCAGTATACTTCACGCTGTCACTGCTTTTACACCTTCACATATTATTTCCGCAGCCAATACTTCATGTACATGTTTACGGAAACCTGCGTTTTTTCCGTGGCAGTCAACTTTCCTTTCCCTGGTCCAGGTCCAAACACGAGGACATAGACTTGGTGAGTGAGACCGAGTTTTACCGGGAGGCCCCCCAGGAGATATCCAGGCCCAACCTCACCAAAGATGACCCCCACCAGCTCACACTGGCACGGCTAGACTGGGAGCTGGAGCAGAGGAAGAGGTAACACGCACAAATACATACATACACTCAGACACACAGTACAATCGCAACAAAACAAAAAAAAAACAGTCTCCTATTCATTGTCACTGGAGCAGCTCTTGAAAGTGTGTCTATAATTGTATGCATGTAGGCTGGCAGAGAAATACAAGGAGTCTCAGGCCACAAAGGAGAAGATCCAGAAGAGCATAGAGGTGAAGAAGGAACACCTGAGCAGCCTCCAGCCAGGGCTGAACGCCATCATGCAGGTACACACTGTGGGGGTGGTATATACTGTATGTTATGCCTGTGCACAACATTTGGAGAGCTGATTATTTTAACTTTGATTTTGAATACTGTTAACCTTGTTTTCCGTTCCTGCATTAATTTGGAAAAGTATGTTTTGAAAATGTATTATTTGTTATGAAGGTATTGATTCGTTGCATTTTGTTGTTTATTGAGACAGACGCAGGAGAGGAATGTTTGGCGGGATTGGATTTTAGGCTAGCAGGGACACGTGGGCTCCAGAGCTGAAGGTCCTGGAGGCGCCATGTATTGAACTTGACGCTTGACGTTGTGACCTCCTTTCTCTCCTCCCACAGGCCTCTCTCCCAGTGCAGGAATACCTGTCCATGCCTTTTGAGCAGACTCAGAAGCAAACAGAGATCGCTCGCCATCTGCCCCCCTCTCTCTATGTCTTGTTTGTTCAAGCCAACGCCTATGGACAGGCCTGTGGTAGGTTTAAGGGGCTATTAGTTTGTGCCTAAATCTCTGGATATAGCAGACGTTGCCTCTTGGCTCATCATACAGTAGTATTAGGTGAATCTGTGGGTTAGTGATATTTTTGTATTTGTATTTTCAGACAAGAACCTCACTGTGTCAATCAGTGGTGATGTGGATGAGGCCAAGGCCCTGTCCAAACCTCCAGAGGACTCCCAGGGTACAAGCTCTGCTATACCTAACATGCATGCATACATACATAACATGCATATGTACAATGTCTGCTTACAGCCAGAGCTTCCAATACATGTATCTGTTGAGCAAATTAGTGTCTCTAACGAATATGTTAAATGTTTTGAGATGGTAAATTTATGTAAATATGTGCATTTTCTGTGCTGCCCAGATGACGAGAGTGATTCAGATGCAGAAGAGGAGCAGGAGAAAACAGTGAGTCTCAGGCCTCGCCTCACTCCACAAAAACCACAGGAAGCCCCTCTCACATTCCAGTGTCTCTCTCTCTCTCTCTCTCTCTCTTTCTCTCTCTCCCTCCTTCCCTTTCTCTCGTCTGTCTTCTTTCCGATTCTGCCCTCTTTGTCTCTCTCTCGCTCTGTTTCTCTGTCTTGCTTGCCTTTCTCTTACTGTTTGTCTGTCTCACACACACACACACACACACACACACGTCACCACACACATACACACTCAACCACTCTCAACCACACACAGAGGTCAGTGAGTTCAGCTCTCTTCTTACATACACACAACCTGTCCCCAGACCCTGACCTGTCACACACTGTGGTTTGGGGAATGGGGAGTGATGGCTATTGATCCCTTCCTGCATCCGGACCAGTGCCAGCTGGGGGATTCTGGGTTTATTTACCAAGGATGTCTAGGTGACTGTAACCTGAGTTCCTCTCTAATATGCACACAGACCGTCAAACTAGTGCTCACGGTCGCTCTGTCTGTCTGTATTTCTCTCTCGGTGTCTCTCTTTCTTTCTGAGCTCAATAAATTAATTTTTTTAATTACCGTTTTGGGAATCGTACTTTGCCAGTGGAGATCTTCCATATTTCTCTGTTGCTCTCACTGCCTGACTGTTACTTTCTGCTGCACTGGCACAGGACAGCTCAGCTGAAACACTCTAATGTCCTCCCTCTATCTCCTCTTTCCATCCGGCCCTTCCTCTAAACTGCCTCTTTTTCCTTTTTTCTGTAATTGTAGAGGGTTGGAGTGCAACGTCAATACCATGTTTTTCCTGTAAGCAGCTGAAATTGGATGCAAGTTGTATTATTGATGTCAGAGATTCATTTGACTATGCTGCAATGCCGAACACGCACTTTGTTTAGTGTTCTTTCAGTTCGTCTCATGTTTCTGACTTTCTGATTGTCTGTCCTCTCATAGAAGAGGAGAAGGCCTACTACAGGTGGCCAGCTGGATGATAAGCGACGGGAGATGCTGAAGAAGCATCCTCTTTCCCTCTGTTTGGACCTCAAGTGTAAAGGTACAGATACACAAATACAGGCACACAGCTTTAATAAAGTTGTGATGTAGGGGTTTATTCTGAACAAAAAAACCTGCACTTTTTGCTGGTAGGCAGGTACCTTTACTGCCTTTATTCTGACTCCTGAGAGTGTAAGAGCCAACACAAAAGTTAACTACACAACTGAGCTGTTTCTATGAGTGCAGCTATAGATACGTTTCGTGATAGCTCTGCCTACTAACTATAGTGCCTTTGAGTGTGGCCTCCTCTATTATTTATGATGTCGTGACAACATCTGACCCTAGTCTGCCCCCTGCTGGTGATAGAAGGCTAGTGACAGATTTGAGGGGGATCTGCATTGCAGGCGTAACTCTATCTAAAGGGAAGGTAAGGGAGGGGCAGAGAGAGAGAAAGAGGGAGAGAGAAGCTTGCAGCAGTGTGTCTGCAGCACCTACAACATACCGTAAGCATATTTTCATCACCCTTCTTTTCGCCCGCTCTCTTTTCTTCCCAGTTGCCCTCTAATGCAGCCGGCTACAGCAGTCTGTTTTTGTTTACTGCAGCGCAAGCAAAGAGGTAGAAACTCGGGATGCACATGAGTGACGGAGGGTCACTTAGTTCACTGTGACTGCAGGGAGCGGAGCTGAAAGATCACCATGCACATCTCCCCCGCGCGGTGGCGTCCATCGCGCGGCCACACCCCCGTTATCTCTTTCATAACGCCTCGCTAATGCACTCTAGTCTTAAATAATCCTTCAGGGGATGTCCAGTAACGGAATACATGAACGGAGACGACGGGATTGGATTAGCTCAGTTTTATTTATCCTGCACAGTGGTAAAACATAACGGCGAAGTGATTAAGGAAAACCGCAGCGATACAATCCAGTGATTAAAAAGAAACTAGAGGAGGCGATGTAATTAACCAGTAACAGATATGATTCAACAGTATGTGTTATCTAACTCAACTCCACAGATGGCAGTGTTCTCCATCTCTACTTCTATTATCTGATGAATCTCAACATCATGACGGTCAAGACCAAGGTCTCTACCTCTACAGACCTCAACGCGGCCATCAGTGCAGGGTCTGTGTCTATATGTGTACGCGTTCACGCATGTTTGTGCTAAAGTCTTCCTTGTCTTCTGCTGCATTGGTTCCTGAAAGGAGATTCTAATAATTCTGTTCTCTCCCAGTGAGCTGTTAAATTCAGAGACTCTGCTCAACTGCCTCTATACCAACGACCAGGGACGAGAAACACCCAACCCAGCTAACCGCTACCAGTTTGATAAAGTTGGGTAAGGAACCTTACCATGTTCTTACTACAAGCAGAGCCATCAAACCACTGATCAATAAAAACAATCTTGTGCTAATCGTAACCTAACCGTAAACCAATTCTCTTGGGCACAACCTGCTGTTAAATACAAACTGTATTGGCAAACAAAACAATTCAACAGAAAACTTGTCTCCCTTAAGGTTAGCAGAACAGGAATAACATTAGACTGATGTAACAGTTGTATTGTACTAACCTCACACCCTCTTAACATTACCCCTCATTCTTAACAGGGTCTGCCCACCCTGAGCTTTAGGACTGTTTTCTTTTTTGACGCTGTCCTCTTGTGTAACCTTGTTTCTGTGTCTTTTGTTCATGAGGCACTTTTGTAAACTTTGTACTAGGAAAGTTCTATACAAATAAAAACAGAACGAATTGTCTTCGATAACTTGAAAAGGCTTGAAAAGCAGAGTTAATTGAATCGTTCTTCTTGTAGGATCGTTTCTTTTGCCGACTACGTGGGAGAGCTGGGGCACCCCTACGTGTGGGTTCAGAGTCTTGGAGGACTGCATTTTCCCAGTGATGCCCCAGAGGTGTGTGTGTGTCTCTGGATATCAAGTGCTAATCATTTTACACAGGATATGTGTGGTCTTGTTGCCTTCAAGTGCTCCTCATAAGATCCTACCTCTGAGTTCAACAGTCAAATATAACTGCCCGCACATTGAAGTGCTTTTGGTCGGAAATAACAAAATGGACCAAAAGTAGTTTAAGTTTATCAATATAGCTATATTGTTATGTTGGATATTGCTGCATTGTTTTTGAAGCAACCTAACATTCTACACCATAAGGGACAATTTAAGCCAGAGTGAAGATAGAAGCATACAACAATGTTAATTATTGACAATGAATGACAAATGATAATGCATAGCACTAAAATTACATCACCTTTACCATCAATTGTTGACAAGGTTTTCATGGTCTCTGCCATTGTTCCTTTAAGAATGACTATGTTGAGTCATTCAAGTGAGCTCAAACTTAATTACAATATTTCTGACGGTACTTGGAGGCAGCGTATGACCTTGCTGTGTGTGTGTTTCTGTCAGTGTGTGCGCATGGGCAGTTCTCTTAGTGCCAGCCACATGGAGACCACCATGAAGCTGTTGAGGGGACGAGTCCAGTCCCGCCTGGCCCTGCACAAACAGTTTGCTTCACTGGGTAAGTGCGAACAAACACACCCATGCAATAATGGCACTTTGCCACAACTCGCACAGTATACATAACTAGAACCGTTGCCCCTGCTGTCCTCAGAACACAGCATCGTCCCAGTCTCCAGTGAGTGTCAGCACCTCTTTCCTGCTAAGGTGATCTCCCGATTGGCTCGGTGGACCACCATCACACACCATGAGTACATGGTACGCACACATATACAGTGATGTAAATCCACCTGTACGTACAACCAAGATGACAATCAATACAGGTCACATCTGTCTTTGATAGTGTTTTTCTCTCTCTTGCTAGGACCTGCTGTACACGCGGCATGTAACTGAGACTGGTCTGGCTAAGGAGACTGACCTGTACTTCATGGGGGTGGTGGAGAGAGGCACAGGTAGATAATGTGGGGCTGTGAAGCCCAGTATCAGAGCTTTGATCATACCAGCACGGATGCTGGACTAGATCTGATTTAACAGTGGTAAACAGTGTGCCTTTTTCTGTCTGGCTCTCTCCTCTCAGCTCGTCTCCAAGCTGCGGTGGTGCTGAGCCCCCGTTACCCAGAAATCTCTCCTCTATTCTCCCTCTCTCTCAGCTGGAAGGGAGAGCGCAGTGGATGCACTGATGATAACCTCAGGGTAAGATAATTTCAAAGACTAATATTTTCATTCCAAAAAGCACGTTGTACATGTTGCATTACTCATTTGCCTTGCTACGTCCTTAACCATGGCTTGCGCTCTTAAGTGACTTGGAGTAAGATGATCCTTCAGGCTACGGCTGACTTCTCTTTTGCCCTATCTCAGGCCATGGAGAGTGAGGTGAACGTGTTCAAAAATGAACTCCAGGGACCCCGTCCGGGTCACCAGCTGCTGACCAATCAGATTGCACGTCTGTGTGTCTGTCTGGATGTGTATTTGGAGACTGACGGACAAGATGACAGTGTAGAGGGACCGCGAGAGTTCCCCCGCGAAAAGATGTGCTTGCGCACCGTCAGGTACGGACATGCTGGGAACACTAAACCACACATTTGGTCACAGACTTGTGAACACACTTCATAGAGTTATCTCTGAAATGTCCCTCTTTCTTTCTGTTTTTTTTTCAGGGGCCCAAACCGATTGAAGCCATTCAAGTACAACCATCCTCAGGGCTTCTTCAGTCATCGTTAAACCTGGCCATATTCTAAGACTTACAGTACCTTACAACCCCAACCCCTAGTAGGGGTTACCGTGAGACTTTTGGCCCTCACACACTGTAGCCCCGAGTAGCTGTCGTTTTTTAAAATCACACTCTCTACGTCAATTTGAACATTAAAAGCGTATTATTTTCTTGAATTAACTTGTATCTGGTCTTTTCAGTGCTCTTAGTATTTTTATGCATTGGTGTAACTTTACTTGCTACTTGTTTTATGATCTCTCTGCACCACTCCTATCACCCCCCCCCTCGCTCTCTTTCTCTCTCCCTTCTCTCTCTCTGCTGCTACTCTATTTATAGGTGCCGTCTGCACCAGAGCTTATTATTATGCTATTGTGGTTCAGTGCTCCTCTAAGCTGAGTCATTCCCCCAGAGACTAGATGTCCATGGAATACTATACACACCTCCCATCTACAGTTCACCTTTCACCCTTTAGTTATCAGTCTGGCCAAAATGGAATTGAAACAGGACATAGTTGGTTATTCATGATGATGCTGCCAAGGTCTGTTGTGATTTCCCTTGTATCTGGGTGGATTAGATGCAGGCTGCAGAATTGTTTGTTGGAGTGCCATTACAATCAATTGGCTCCCCCTCACAATTTCTTCCTTTATTTTACTTCTTCAAATACGCAGACCTCGATGCCTCGTAGATTTGTGGGCAAGGAGATGTTTTTAGTAGGCAGAAGGATGCTTTTGTTACAGATCGGGATGAGGGAGCTGGCAGTACAAAAGGCACTCAGCCAAGTAGTCATTATTTGAAATTGTGATGTTCTATGATGTGGATTGTTTGTCTTATTAATGTGCAGCCATCCGTCAGATGGGATTGCATTTGGCCGTTACATATAAAGAGGGGGACTTTAACAATGCCAGGAGGAAGATAATGCACTCCAATGTCAGTTGAAGTATATCCAACCTCACCAAATATTGTGTGTGTGCAATTCTTATTTACCTAAATTTAAAGGTGCTATCAGTAAAATTGACACCAGTGTTAGTGAGGTGAGCTACAATAACAAACTAAAACAAGAAACTGTTTCTGGTTTGTGCAGACTGAGGGGAGGATCTGTTTGATGAGCCATCAAAGACAGACAGCAGAGGGAAACAGTCAAAGACGATCACCATTATACTATACCTTACGATACAATATTGTAACTTGACTTGACTTGACTGATGTTAACATATTGCACATGGCACCTTTAACTGTCATCTATTCTTTATGGACAGCTTTGTAAGATGAAATGCTTTTACAATCAACTGCAGTTGTGAGTGTAGTCATCAGGATTATGTCTTGTTTAATATTTAACCACACCTATTCAGAGCAGGGATACGGTAGATCTATGAATAGCCTAAATAACAATTAGTCGCAACAGAACCTGACAGGGAAAGATTTCTCTTGTTCCATTAGCTATTTTGGATGAGGTTTTAAAAAACACAATCCAATTCTGTGCAGTATATCTTCAGTGACATGACTACTTGCCCCTACTCCTATTGGATAATTTGATTATCTACATGCCTCATTTTGTTATCATGACTGATCCGTCATTGCAAACATCAAAGACGAGAGAGAAGGAAGGTAGAGGGTGGAGATCATGCAGGGACTGATGTACTCTGTGAACTTGTGTAGTTTTGCAGTGCAGAAGAGCTGAGGTAGAAGAGGGAATAAACTTTGTTCTGTGTGAGCGAGCAGCTCTGTATCTCCTGGCCTTTATATATATGAATCTGGTCTCTGAAGTGTCAGTGTGGGTGTGTTGGCAGATTTGGGAGGGTATAGCTCCCCCTCTTCTGAGCCGCAGTGCAGGAGCACCGTTCACTTGCACTTTATACATTGTAGCTGCATTTGATTTTTGTAATCGAAACTGATTAAGAAAAGACCCACAAAGGCAATTGACTTGGTTTTCATTCCTTTATTCATAAGTTTGTATTGCATATTCTCAGCAGTTTATACATAGCACAGTCATTGTCCTAGCATCAGGAGAATCTGCATTAAGGTGCACAACAAGCAAATTCAAAGTCTTTCTTATCTATGCATCTATAAATATAATATGCACATTTATATCTCCGTAAATATACATTTGTAATATATTCATCTGTCACAATCTTTAGCTTGACATTTTTTTTGACATCTCTACCCTTGAAAGCTTGTGTAGGTACAGGCCCCTGCAGTCCCATTCAGTGGGATTCTGTTTAAATGCACTTGTTATTATTAAGGGCAGTTGTCACATTCAGATTAGAGTTTTAGAGCATTCTGCATTCACTACAGTCATACATCAGAAGCATCAGGGGTGTGTAATGGCCATACTTAAGGGGGGGTATTTGCTAGAGAATCGCTATTGCTTACATACCTGCTTTGCTTTGGATTCTTGTCGGTCAAGTGTCCTGCCAAATAGCCCTCCTCTCTAGCCCCTCTGTCCCACCCTTTGCCCTCCCTTCCCTCCCTCTCTTTTTCCCTCCCTCCCAAATAGTTCTTTGGCATCTCAACCAAATCCCGTCCTTGACCCCTTGGAGCGATCACAGCTTATCGGTCCTACTTCTTGGGCTTCTCCTCTTTGCTGTCCTTAGCCTCGGTACCAGAAGATTTCTCTGCCTTCCCTCCTTCCTTGGAATCCTTACTGTCAGCAGCGGCCTTCTTTTCCTCCTGTTTCACCTCAGGTTTCTTCTCTTTCTTGCTCTCTGTTTTCTCAGGCTCGGCTTTAGGGGCAGGCTTCTCTGCCTGGGCCTTTTCCTCTGCTTTAGGAGGGGAAGGCTTCTCCTCCTTTGCAGGGGCAGGGCTCTCCTTAGGCTCCGACTTGGCGGCAGGCTTGTCTTCGGCAGGCTTGTCTTCTGCAGGCTTGCTGGCAGCAGCAGGTTTAGGAGTGTCGTCCTTCTTTGGGGGTTCTTCTGCTTTGCTGTCTTTCTTTGTGTCGGGTTTGTCTGCCTTCTCTGTCTTGCTCTCGGGCTCTTTCTCCTTGGGTTCCTGCTTCTTCTCCTCCTTCACGGGGGCAGGTTGCTCCTTCTCCTTTTCCTCCTTGGCGGGCTGAGGCTGCTCCTCTTTTTTCTCCTCTTTAGGGGTGTCTTTGGCAGCAGGGGGCTTGGCCTTTTCCTGTACTGGGGACTTTGGTTCAGGGGTCTTGGGGAGTGGGGACTTGGGAGGAGGAGACTTGGATTCAGGGGATTTTGACACAGGGGACTTGGGTGCGGGTGATTTTGCTGGTGGTGATTTGGATGTTGGGGACTTGGGCTCGGGAGATTTGGAAGCGGGTGACTTCGATTTGTCTTCGGCAGGGGATTTGACAGTGGGGGTCTTGGCGGGTGATTTGGGCATGGGGGATTTGGCTGGTGGTGATTTAGATTCAGGTGATTTTTGTGGAGATTTGGATTCTGGTGATTTGACGGCTGGAGATTTTGGTTGAGGAGTTTTAGGGGGAGATTTGGACTGGGGAGACTTGGATGGAGGTGAAGCAGATTTTTCAGGAGACTTGGACTTTTCTTCCTCACCTGCCTCCTCTTCCTCTGCCTTCTCCTGTTCCTTCTCCTCTACCTTCTCCTCCTCTACCTTCTCCTCCTCTGCCTTCTCCTCTTCTGCCTTCTCTTCCTCTACCTTTTCTTCCTCTCCCTCTTCCTCCTTGTCATCCTCTCCTTCCTCACCCTCTCCCTCCTCTTTGGTTTCCTCACCTTCTTCTTCTTCCTCTCCCTTTTCCTCTGCTTCTTTGTCTTCCTCCTCTTCTTCATCTGCTTCCTCTGTAACCTCTGTCACCTGGGTCTCATCTGTCTGTTCTTCCACGATGACAGTATCTGAGATCTCCTCTCCTTTCAGCTTCAAGTGGGTAGACATTCTGCTATCCATGTAGTACAGACCCCCTCCTGACACAAAGCGACTCTCCTCACCCTCCAGTAACTTCCTGTTTGTAAGACAAAAACACACACAGTGAATGTAACATTGTAATGCTGTTATATTATTAACTCAAAGCTATATATATATAAAAATTTAGACTTTACGTTGACTATGTATATATGCAAACTGATATCTGGTTTTAAGTCCTGACCAACCTGTAGGCAGCAATCTCAATATCTAGAGCCATCTTCACATTCAGCAGTTCCTGGTAGTCTTTCAGCTGGCTGGCCATCTCCCACTTGGTGCTCTTCAGCTCGCTGTCTAACTGATGGATGGTCTCCTGCAAAATGACACATGCAGGCATACACACAAAATGTGTCAGGTTGATAGCACTAGAGTAAGTACACAATTAACATCTCTTGTCTTCCCCATGAGAGATGAAAGGGAGAAGGAAGAGGAAAGGGAGATGTCTGTGCTGATGCCATGCCTGTAGGGAGCTGAGGTCGCCATGGTGTCTATCCTCACTATCCATGCGTTGCCTCTCCAGGGACTCCTTGGTTCCTCGCAGAGTCTCCAGCTCGATGGTGCGACTCTGGAGCTGACGCCGGTACTCGGAAATCTCCTCCTGGGAACCGCGGATCGCATCCTGGTTGGACCTTGCCGCATCGGACAGCCTCTCCATACGCACTGCAGGGATTGCAGACACACAAAAAAGTGTAAGATTTAGAGGTCATTTTAAAGAAGGCAACAGAAAGAAGAGATATTGTGTACATGAGTTGAATTTTTATTTGGTCTGCCATTTTGCTGTATTGCGATATTGCATGTAACTGGCAATTGAAAGTGTTTGACAGGTGCAAAATTGCTTTAGTAACTTATGATTCCCTTGGCCCTAGCCCAAAAAGACTACACAAGAGTTTAACATGTATAGCATATTGTAACGCTCTACAATTCATCACATATAGTCATAGTTATTTAGCTGACAGATGTGCACAACAAACATTTATGTCCTATGACATTTGACCTGTTCTCTGTCCAGAAGGCCACATAGAGCAGCCAGTCATGACCAGGAGCCTGAGTAACCTTGACAGTGTCCATCTGTCAGCCAGTGGTCTGACTCAGCGCCCTCCCGCCACTAGGCAGCATGAATGAGCCACACTGCTGCAGTCAGCTGGACAGCAGAGGGAAGGTCATTTTGTTTACACCTTAGATTGAGGGATATCAATTCACCATGTACATCTATTGCAAAGGTCAATATATACAGCATGAAGTCAGCACTGTATGGAATGTGATCTTGCAGTTTCTCTGTAACCCTTATTTCACCACTATAAACTGAGGAAGAGGTTTTCCAGCCTGCTGTCTAAAAGATGCTATGTCAGTTACTCAGTCACCTTGCTTCAGGCATAATGCATTTCACATGTATATGCACGCTTTCATGTCCTTGTTAAACCCACCCACCTCCAATCATGATGCCAGGGAGCATCCCTCTCCAGAGGCAGGCTGTACAATGGGACATTGTAGTCTGCCAACTATTAACAGTGACCTTGAAAAAGACTCTTTCCTGTTTGTAATTGTAATGGGTGAAGTAAGATCCATCACACCTAACTGTGTTTCACTAAAACAAACAGCAGTTCTGTAACTCTCCAAAACAAGAACACACCCACTGGTGCTTGCAATTAGTGGTGTAAATGAATTCTCCTCTGTGTCCCATCTCACCCCTGCGGTGCAAATCCCGAGTAAAAATGATTAGCCTGCGGCAACGATGCCCCCGTGCAACTGCAGAGAATATGTGATGCTCAAGAGCCCTGAGTGAAGCACTTGGCATATTTGTTTCCTTAAAAAATAAATTTCGACTATATTATAATAATATAAAATATGTGACTATATTTTACTTGGATCTGAGTTATTCTATTAATTAAACGTTTTTTCTAAGACTGTTTCTGTTACAGTTTTCGGATCTGGCAAGTCGGTGGGATATACTGTCAAACTTTGTTCTTTACGCAAAAGCATCGGGAAGACTCAGCATAGCGGTAAGAGAAGCGCTGGACTTCAGGTTCAGCGCCGCTGTACCCGAACGCGGCTCAACTTTGCGCATTGCCGCGGCGCGACAAACGGGCCAAACGATGCGGTGACATCAATCTAAAGCAAAAGTCAAACACTCCCCCCCGCTTACCTTTGAACCACTCTTCGGCCTGCGTGGAGGTCTTGTTTGCGTGACTGTCCAGCTGAGCGCGGATCTCCCGCAGTGCGCCGGTGACGTCGGCCTTGAGGGAGTCGCGCACGTCGAAGCTCACCTGCGCCCCCTGAATCTGCGCGAGCAGCTCCGCCACCTCTTCCTCGTGGTTCTTCTTAAGGAACGCGGACTCTTCCTCCAGCGCGCGCAGCTTCTTGTCCAGCTCTAGCCGCGCGAGCCCGCACTCGTCCACGTACTTGTTCATGGCGCGCGCGGCGGCCTCTATCTCCTCGCGGCTGCGCGTCTCATCCTCGAGCCTGGCGCGCGTCTGCTGGATGTCTTCGTCCAGGTGCTCGTGCTCCAGGAGCGCCTGGGCCTTCTCCCCCGTCAGCTGCTGCAGGAGACCCCGCAGGTCGCCCAGCTCCCTCTCGTAGTGCTCCCCGACGGAGGCGCGTCCGGCCTGGCTCTGCCGCAGCGCCGCCGCTTCCGCCTCCAGGTTCCTGTTGTGCAGCTCCAGGTTGCGCACCTTGTCGATGTAACCGGCGAAGCGGTCGTTGAGAGTCTGGAGGATCTCTTTCTCGTTCCTCCTGGTCATGTCTCCGTTGTAGCTTTCTATGCTGTCGACGGAGGACGGCTGGCTGTAGGTGGTGCGGCGGCGCTGAGAGTGGAAGCCGCTGGAAGATACCGAGGCCGGCCGAGCCTTGCGGTACGCAGTCGGGCCGTAGTAGTGGTGGTCCAGCGTGAAACTCATCTTGGCTGAGCCGAATGAGCACTGAATGCAGCAGGAGGGGAGTGCTGGGTTTATATAGGAGGGAGAGAAAACTCATTACTCAGCAGTGAGATACACTCTTACTTAAAGAGATATTCAGACAGCTACTTCACGCCTAGAAATATAGATGCTCATATAGCTGCTCTTATGAGTTTAGGCAAAGTGTATATCTTGTTAGTGAAAACTATATTTATTGAAGGCGGGATGACATGGATTTGAAGGCAACATTCAAAAATATATGGCAATTATATTTTTGTATAATATGAAAATGTTTAATTTGTCTTCAGATCATTTAACTTTTTTTTATCTACTTCTACTACTTTTATCTACCATCTTAAGTATATGACCTGGTCAAAATAAAGAATATTTGGAATGTTTAAGGACCTTTAATTGAACGTTTTGTGGCTCTTATATTTTCCCCATAAGATATATCTTTCCCCTCAAGTATAGCCTATTCCAACAATTTGAAACCATATTCATTTCTTTTTAAATATTTTTTTGTGGCATTGTACTGTATGTGAACTAAAACGTGTGGGTGTGCTCTGTGTTCTGCTGATGCGCTCTATAGCTACTGCTGCAGTGTGAGTTTGCAGATCCACGCCAAACCATCTGGGACCCACACCTGCTGGCCTATTGACAGAATCTTTGTCCACCCACACACAAATGACTCAAATATAATTTAAAGGTTTTATTGTCCCTTTGATGAATGCTATTTTAAAGTTTGAACATTTCTTTAATCTCCTATAGGTTCTGCTTCTTCTGATTGTTGAAATTGATGCATTCGTTTCTGGGTGGGCGGGTATGGTTGCCACCTGAGCATAATGTGAAACGCACACACACTCTCAGGCACCGCTGACAGAAGTCAAGGTGCATCCAACGACACAGTACATGTATATCATGTTCAATGAATAAAGATCATGCAACATACACAGCCTGAGATATCTCCGCTAAACTGCAAGGATGCTGTGCTGATGTGAGGAAGCTAATTCTAAACCAACAGCACCTAGAGCACCTATTGATTACACATGCGTATACAGGGTGAGTGAGTTCACTCTGCATATCTTAAAGGAACAGTGGTGAGAGTCAGAATTGTCTATATTGTTCTGCTGCATTTGCTATAAACTATTCAAGAATGGACGGACCAGCATACCATAATTTTTCCACGCCAGCCACGCAAAGCTTGTAAATTACTTATTCTTCTGTAGTGAGAAATGTGTCAAATGTGTTGGAGTCTGTCTATGTTGTGTGTTTATATATGAGGTTAACAGAGTGGAGTAGACAGCATTGAGTTATAAGGATGCCTTGTTTAATGTTATTAACATTCTTTGATTTCCCATGGTTTAAGCCACCTATACAACAACGTTATTTAGAAGTCTGGCAATATAACTCCAATTGCACTTTCATTTGTACAAAGTACCTTAGACTGCATGCTTAAATTCCACAAACATGGCCACCTTTTACAAATGTCAGTGGTGATGATAATAAGTGGCCCTGTTAGTTGCCATGAAGAGGTTAATGATGAGTACAGTTCACAACTTTTTGTATACGTTTTTATCCATGTTTCCATGTCTGGAGCACTGTTGTCACTGTTATGTCACTGTTTCTGTCAATGTCGTAAATGTTGTCTGTGTGTGTGTAAGCAGCCCACTCTTTTTACCCACAACCAAATCTACCCTCGGGTACAAATAAAGTTACATTACCTTACCTTACAAAGTTCCCTTGCCCTTTCACTATTTTACCAGCCAATTAGAGTTTTAGAGCAGAATAGGGCCAACAAACTTAGTATGCATAGCAGACTTTACAGACTAGACTTTATCTGGATGTTTCTAGTATTCATTTACAATCTGCTCTTGGGTGTTGCCATGGTTGCATTCATCATAGTAGTACTCCATAGCTGTAAGGTGACTTTTGAGGTGCGATCAAGATTTGAAGTCTTTCCATCGACATTGCCAGGGTCAGAAAGAAAAGAGATTTGAAGCTTGGCTCTTGCATAACCTTGACCTTGAAGGGATGGAGAGTGAGAGCTAGAAAGTGACAGAAAGATGTGGAATACAGCAGGGATCAATGGGCAGGCGTACAGCAGCAAAAGTGGAAACAGTCCCATGGGAAAGAATAGGTAAAAGGAAATTAAAGGTGTGTGTGTATGTGTGTGCGTACGTGCCGCTGTGGTGGGTTGGGCAGTGAGGAGTTGTGGGGGCAAGGAGTGTCCCTTGTCTCCCCATAGAGGTGTATATATAGAGCGTTCTGTGATATGAGAAGATGAAAGAAATGGAGCGGGGGGTGGATGACGGTACCAGACAAGGGAGGCAGAGGGAAGATGTATTGATGGATAGACGGAGAGAGGAGGGTGAAAAAAGAGGGAGTCACCTTGGGAGGGAAATTGGAAAAATGGCTGTCCTGGCAGCCTCAAAGATGACTCAGCTGTAGTACAATTAGGGCCTTGGACTGCAGCATCTCGTTTTAGACCTGTGTGTATGTGTGTGTGTGTGTGAGGGGGGTGGGGGGGGGGTGGGGGGGGTGGACAT
>OMKK01033476.1:5982-21846 GCA_900302305.1 Polymixia japonica | reverse complement strand
ATGGAAAATGCTGCATTCCTACAATTAAACTCTACAGCTCCAAGACAAAATGGCATATACCTTGTCTATGAGGGACTACCAAGATGAAGTGTGCATGTGTGTCTAAAGAGTTACACACCAGGCTAAACCAGAAATAAACCAGAAATAAAACATATTTTGAGATCATTAGCAGAGAGAAATCCATAGTCATTCACTTTCCTTGATTGAAGTTTCCAGAACATTATCTTGTCCTTTTCAAACGCACCATCTGCTGGACACTTAAGAGAATGACTAGTCTGATTCACCATACTGTGAACGTTTCTATTTTGTCCAATAAGGGGCAGCAGAGATTTGGACGAATGAGCCTCTGATGTTTACTTCCTGTCAACCTGAGACCAGCGAGGGAAACTTCAAACAGACTATTCTTACATTACATGACACCTGTATGATGACTAGCAAGATGCATATGTCGATTCCTTTGTTAGATAGATGGGTACGAGAAAATAACGACCTAGTGGATAAATGGAAGGTAGGTTAAGTTGGCTAGGGTGGTTAAATAGATGTTAACAGTATGCTATCTAGCCTTTTTAGCGATTAGTTAACGACTGAGAATAGGTAAATCTGTCAGTGGTGTTTACCATAGTGCACACTGATGTGTATGATATGCAACATTTTCTCTCTCCAGGACTGAATAAGCAGCCGTACTGTGAGCGGTGCTTAGGCGAATGCTCAATATTCAGTGCTCCCTGCTGAGCTACGTTGTACACTTCATCTTCTGAGTTGTTGGCATTGCTAGACTGAATTGACTGATTCTGTAATGTGTGACTTATTGTCAACTTACCTTCCCTCCTGGCGGTAATTGAAATTGTATTAGGTTATAGTTGCTAACGACACGTTATCTAAGCTACTCAATTTGCTGTATCTATCACCAAGATACTTATAAGTCGACTCTACTAACTTAGTTAAACATATTTTCACCTGTTATTTTTATTTTTAGCAACAAGAGGGAGGAGGCGCATTTAGTCGAGACCAGCACCAGAGCAGACTGAGATGTTGTTCCTCTGAGTTTCACAAACTTTTAAGAAAAATCCAAGGTTCTCCATCTCATTCATTATACAGAGGTTCATTTTTGTGAAGTCAGATAATTCAGTGTTTTTTTCCCCCCCGCTTGCCCACTTTCTCATCCTTGTCTCCTTTCCTCTCCCTCTGCCCTTCTCTTACAGGTGTCCCTGCCTCAGCAGATCATGCCCACTTGGAGTTGACAGTGGTCTATAATGCCTGCATGTTCACTCTCACTCAGACTCAGTTCTCAGAGGCAGAGCTGCTCCTCACACAGGGCCTCGAGAGAGGTATGCTATAAAGTGATGACTAAACCAAATTTAGTCATGAGAAACAGAATCATACATCAGGTTTTTTGTCAGTCTGTGGAATGATCACACTGTTCTACCTCTAACAACTTTTCTCCCTGACCCACTTCCCTTCTCACCAGCGCTAGAGGTGATAGGGAGTGACACAGTGGCTTCAGATCCCCCTGTGTTTTGGCGGGTTGTCATCAAAACCCTGGGAAGCTCAGGCTTGTATTCCTGTCTGCTTCAGCTCCTTTGTCTGCACTGGGCTATCTGGCTGTCCACCTGCAGGCTGGAAACCATACAGGATCTGCAGGTGTGCCATTGTATTTCTAAAATTAGACATAAGTTAGAATGCCTTTTATGTGCCATCGGTTCGGCAACGCTACTGTCAGTAAAAATGACAGGCTATTCGTGAGATTTGCCACAGCGTAAGCTACAATATATACCAGACTATCAGGCACTATAAAGTGATGGACTTAATAGTAAAAATCCAGTAGCTGTAAGGTGACGTCAGGTGTGTGTTTGTGTGCATGCAGACATGCAGACATGCAAACCCAGAAACAGGGCTTGTAGTCTTTTCATTTCAGGTGTTTTAGTTTGTCCTTCTACAAGTTGTCCTTCTACAAATTATAAAACTAGAATAGTCAAGTGGATTTGCATCAACAGGATCTGAACCCATTTATTTATCATAATTAGCTCTTACAATAATATATTTCCTTTAGGAGAATTTTGCTCTGTTGATATACAGACCTGACTGACACATACCCCCACCCCCCAGTAATGA
The DNA here is from genome assembly GCA_900302305.1 of Polymixia japonica. Taxonomy (NCBI): domain Eukaryota; kingdom Metazoa; phylum Chordata; class Actinopteri; order Polymixiiformes; family Polymixiidae; genus Polymixia; species Polymixia japonica. The sequence continues at coordinate 19,734 of OMKK01033476.1, read as the reverse complement.
TCACTCAATCACTATTGAATGTATGAATGTTTTTTCTGCTCTTTCTGTGATGCAGGAGGAGCTGTCGTTCCTCTCTGAGAGATTAGGTGCTGGAGTGGAGGATGACAGGAGGACAAGGGGAAGGACCCCTGAGATTCCACAACTGGTGGTGGACCCCAGAAAGTTAAATGAACTACTGCAGATCTGCACTGTCATTGCTCAAGGTCTGCACCAATCATAGTTGTTGTTACTGGATATGTGTGTGCCAAGACACAACCTGCTATGAACAGAGGTGTAGTAGAATACTGCTTTGAACTTTTGTTGGGAAAAGAGAATGAGCCTGTTTTGTGCTGTCAATTGCGACCCTTAAATTAATATTTCAATTTAGCACATTTTTACATGCAACATGGAACAGACAGGGCTGTTGGCTGTTACCAGCTCTTTCCCCATCAGGTCACATTAACACTAACTGCAAACAGACAGAATTACCACTTCAAAAGTATGAACTTTAACACAGGAAAAAAAATATTACCTGGATTTAATCTGTTCTGTTGGTAAGTGTGTTAGTGTTCATGGGGCGGCGTGGCTCAGGAGGTAGAGCGGGTCGTCTAGTAGTCGGAAGGTTGCTGGTTTGATCCCCGGCTCCTCCAGAGAGGGCGTCGAAGTGTCCTTGAGCAAGACACTGAACCCCTAAACCCCTAACAGCTCCTGATGAGCAGGTCGGCACCTTGCATGGCAGCCTCCGCCATCAGTGTGTGAATGGATGAATGTGAGGCAAGTATTGTAAAGCGCTTTGAGTGGTTGGTAAGACTGGAAAAGCGCTATATAAATGCAGTCCATTTAAGTGTGTTAGTGTGTATTTGAATGATTAATAGGTTATCTAACTACCTATTTTTCTGTTGTGTTCTCTGTGTTACTTTTAGGTGCAGAGAGGTTGAATGAGGGGCGGAATTCAGAAGCTCTACCTGATCTCCAGAGAGGTTCCTCCCTGCCAGCCCCGAGAGCTCTACTAGCAAACACACACCTCCTCTCAGGCCTCTGCCTCACCCGTATGGTAAACATGCAGAGTCTGCTTGCACAAACATACAAGAAATTAGCATGTATCACGCACTAACTAACATGCACATCCTGGTTTAAGTGTTTACCAATATTGAGGATGTGTGGTTGGGTTTGTCTCCAGGGTCGCCCCCAGATGGCATTGCAGTGTTACAGGAAGGCATTGGAGACACACTCTCAGTGTGTGTGTGCTTTGCACCAGAGCATAATAATCTACAGGCATCTGGGCAACACACAGGCAGAGATACAAGCTCTTCGCCTACTGCACTCAGTGCGTAATGCATGTAGAGATACATTGTATCACGTTGAGTTAATATACACGTTGCGTGTCCATAGGCTTGCATTCTGAAACATTAAACCTGTCTTGTCCCCCAGACTCTGATGTTGCCCCCTGCCACAGAGTCTTTACCGTTTGGAACCCATCTCCTCTACCCTTCCCTATTGCTCCGCAGCCAATCCCTGAGCAGCCTGCTCTCAGTCCCCTCTTCTCTCAGTGTGCTTCACAGCCTGGCCTTGAAGTGTGTTCTTCATGGAAGGTGAGAAGACCAGCAGGTAGCCTAGAGTCTCTGTCTGTCACTCTCTTGTATTACAACCGCTACTCAATATCACAAAATGTGGTGCGTGTGCAATACATCCTGTAGTTAATTCATATCATCTAATGGCTGTGGTTACTGTTTCCATAGAGTGGCAGAAGGGGTAGAACATTATCTGGACCTAATGGCTGCCCTTCCCTCAGATAGCCAATACATGGTAAGGTCACAAACACTATATGACATGCACAATCCATAAGTTTCCTATGAGTTTATTTTTATGATTATCAGGAAGATGTGAATATACATTTTGTGTACTGTACACACGTGTATCATTCACCCACATATTATGTTTGCACCGGCACCTATCGCTACTACGTTATGCCAACGGTACTATCAACGTAATCGTGAGTAGTTCTTATGTATTTGCTTCTGGGAAGATTACATTTTTTCCCTGATCATCATTCTACATCTCTGTCTCAGGTGCGTACTGATACACCTCCCCTACCCACATTACATGAGCTTTATTTGGAGGCTGGCGCTGCCTTGCTTATGGCCGGGCGACCCGTTGACTGCATGGTGCTGTGTGATGAGGTCATCAGCACAACACTGGAGCTGCTGCCGGAGAAGCTGATGCTGGAGGAGCCAGTGGAGGACTCTGAGGCTGGGACTAGGACTAGGATTAGGACTGGGCCTATGTCCCCAGAAGGGCTAGACTCAAACCAAGACAGGCTGGGGATGTTGCTCTGGGCTGGGACTGCCCACCTCCTCCAGGCCCACTGCCAAGCCCATCTGAAGGACTGGAAGCAAGCTGTGACTCACTACACAAGGTAAAACAGATCTAATCTCAGATTGGGGTGGCATGGCTCAGGAGGTAGAGCGGGCCGTCTAGTAATCAGAAGGTTCCTGGTTCGATCCCCGGCTCCTCCAGGGAGCGTGTCGAAGTGTCCTTGAGCAAGATACTGAACCCCTAACTGCTCCTGATGAACAGGTTGGCTCATTGCCTGGCAGCCTCTGCCATCAGTGTATGAATGTGTGTGTGTGAATGGGTGAATGTCAGGCATATGTTGTAATGCGCTTTGAGTGGTCGGTAGACGAGAAAAGTGCTATATAAATGCAATCCTTTCATTTATTGTTGCCATGGTATACAAACATGTGAGATCACGTTTTATATTACAGGTGTATCAACCTCCTGGTGAAGGTGCACATTAAAAAGAAAAGTGAGTACTTTTCAGACTTTGAAGTCTCATGTCTCTCTGGAGAGGGAGTGCCCTATTTACACACCCACAAGTGACTGGCTATTCTATTTTGGGTTGTTCTCTTAGGTAACCTTTTTTATTTTGTGGGTGGGTATTTTCAAATAGTTTATTGTGTTGATGTACAGCTACAGGTTTTCAGCCCCAGATCCCTTGTGTAGACATGGCTGGCCAGCAGGGGTCTAACCTGTGTATCCTCCAGAGGTTGAAGGGGCTTTCACTTGCTGGTAGGGGTATCGGCTTCACCCAAAGAGACCAACTCAGAGAAGCACTCCGGGACCTCCAGCTCAGCCTGCAGGCATCACCAGGTACAGAACGCACATCTGTAACCTCATGACAGTTATAGAATTTGACTCTTTTTGTTTGCGTGGTTCTTTCTATGCTCCTTAGTACTGTATGTGCTGTCGCAGAATGTGTGAGTGCAGGCTTGTGGCTTGGTGAGGTGCTGTGGCGGCTGGGGCGGAGACAGGAGGCAGCAGCCTGCTGGGAAAAAACCTGGAGCTTTGCCACAGAATCTTCAGAAGTGTAAGAGACGTCATTATATTTAAATCAGAAATGCTCATCTGGATTCCGGAGAAATAAAAGTCCTTAATATGTGATTGTCAACTCAGTCCCTAGTTGCCTCAAGAGAAGGACTGTCATATTACTCTAAAAAAGCCATGTGACTACAAGGTTATAATTTTGAGTACCACTACCTAACCGTTAGATACCTGTTGTGTTCCAGGAGTCTTCCTCTGTACCTACAAGAACCCAAATCTGGCCCTTCCTTGGACTCCGCCAACCTCCGCCACAGAATAGAGGAACTTACACACACCTAGAGGCCCAAGACAAAAGAAGAATGCCCTATCACTTACTGAACAGAATCAACTTTCAAGGGACTTTTGAACTGAGTCCTATACCAACCCAACACAGACATGTACCCACTGGGTCAGCAAAAAAGTCAATAAATAAAATAACCTTGTTGTTTGACATGCTGAAGATGAACAGATGATGGGTGGTAAACGTGTCAGGGTTTAAAACACTGCTCTATAGAAAGCTACATTAGAGGAAGAGTATGTTGCCCAGTCAAGGAATAAAGGATGGACAACAGGAAGATTTGTGCTCACTTACTGATGATGCTTTTGAACATAAATACATGTTCATAACATGTGCAACATAAATCATGTGCCACTTCACTGTTTACAAATTTGTCTACATTTGTTACAACCTGTGAGCTTTGTTTTCTGGAACACTCCTATAAATAAAATAGAAATATAATTTTCTCTTCAGTAATAGGCATCCTATCATTAGGTGAACAAATATTTTCATAACATGTTTCACGATTCTTCATTATCAACGCGGTGCACCTTAATTGGAGGACAGAAGTTTGATGACACGGTTTTAAACACCAATAGGGCAATCGTAAAGACAGCCCCCCCTTTTTCAACTGGCTGAAACTCCACAATATTCTAGAAGACGTCAAGCAAATGTTCATTTCATTGGTTGGTGGTAATAATAGGCGTGTTTTTGACGGGGAACACCGACAAGCCAATCAGAATCGAGAATTCTTCCAGGCCATGATATAACTATAAAGAAATGCGAAGGAACTGCTCTTTCGAGTCAAATCAGACAACGTTGAAATAGAAGAATCACCAAACCTCGAACATTTAGCTAGATTTTCTTTATTTATAAATATTACTCCAGGTGGACGACCATGGCCTCGGGGGGCGAGTGAGTTGGAAATATATATTAATGTTTTCAAAAAATCTGTTTTTCCAGACAAATGATCATATATGAACGTCCTTTGCTTGGCTAACGTCAGCTAAGGCTATGTTAGTTTATCAAAGTTAGCTTGCTAGTTCGATGGCTAACGCATTAACCAGTTTGCTAGCAAGCTAATGAGGTCATTTTCACCAGCCTCCGCACTTGTGAGCATAAGCTAGAATGCCAAACGTTAATAATCTAATGGCCGCTAATATCACGGCGAATTGTTGTCGTTTTGTCAAATTGTGTTGTCATCCAGCACAGTGGTCGTTATGTAGCCAGCTAGCGGCGTGAAAGACTTCACAAAGCGCAATAATTGCTGCCATGCTAGTATGCTAACATTAGCTTAGTAGCAGCTAGATCAAGGCCAGAGCCATCCACCATCACACCGGCATAGTTGAAGTTGGCCTACCTAGTTATTGTCCCATCTCTCACATTGCCGACAACAACAAAGCCGAAATGCAACATATTAGTAACTGACCAGCTAATGTCATAGACTTGGCTGATTGGTGGACGTTATCATTAAACATTGCTATGAACGCAGCTAGATGGTAAGCTGTCAAACACTGGCTAGCCACTAGCCTAGCATGCTAGCCAGGTAGCTAGTGTATTCATTCTAGCTCATAAACAATTATAAAGCCTCTATTTCCAGATTAGCAAAACAGTAGTTGGCTAGCAGTAAGATAAGTGATTAATGTATAGCTGTTGATCTGGCAACAACGTAAGTCGTTATACGTTTGTAATCTATTTTACGGGGATTCTAACAAAGTTGTTTTAATCCTTTTGCTGTGTCATCTGGGCTTGCTCGCTCGCCAGTCAGTTAGCTAAAGGCTAGCGTTAGCCTACTAAACACCATGAAAGAGAAACTGACGTTGTCTGTACAAGTTCGAAGAGTTTCTGGAAACAAAAGCTCATATGAAGCTTACCGTTGAACATGTGGGGGAAAAAAATGAAATGAGATAAATGTGTGCGCATTGTTGATGCTTTAGGCATTATAATTTGCGGTAGTGTTTTGGTTAACGGAGTTGAAAGAACCAGTTAATGTGGTTTTACGAGATACAAACTTTCTACGGACACAAATCATCTGTATGTTTTAGATGAAAACTATACTTGTCTAATATGTATTTGTCTTCACAGATCCAAAAATGATGACCTATCCACTGCAATTCTGAAACAGAAGAACAGGCCTAACAGACTGATTGTTGATGAATCTATCAATGAAGACAATAGTGTTGTCTCCCTCTCTCAGGTAGTCACTCAAGTTTTCTCAATGCATGTCCTATGTTCAAAATTGTGTAGCCTACCATGATAATCTGACATCATGTGGATATTGTTTTTCATTTAGCTTCTTGTGAAGCTAAGCTGATATTTAAAAAAAAAAATCTCTATAATACTGCTTTGACTGATTTAAAAAAAAAAAAAAATGCATCTTAAGACCAAGATGGATGAGCTGCAGCTCTTCCGTGGAGACACAGTGCTGATGAAAGGAAAGAAGAGGAGGGAGACGGTGTGCATTGTGCTCTCTGATGACACCTGTTCCGATGAAAAGGTCCGCATGAACAGGGTTGTCCGCAACAATCTGAGGGTCCGACTGGGCGATGTCATCAGGTAGGACACGCTTCTGTAACCTGTCGCTCACAACCTTTCAGTAAAGAAGTGGTATTAAGTGTCATCTTACCCCCAGCATTCAGCCATGTCCTGATGTGAAGTATGGCAAGAGGATTCACGTTCTCCCAATAGATGACACAGTAGAGGGAATTACTGGAAACCTGTTTGAGGTCTACCTCAAGCCATACTTCCTTGAGGCTTACAGGCCCATCCGCAAGGGTGAGTATCAACTTCAAGTGGTGTCAACAAAAATTGGGCTATATGTACTTTCAGATGGGGCAATGAACCTAATATTTTGTTCCATCTCTTTGCAAAGGTGATATCTTCCTGGTCAGGGGAGGAATGCGTGCTGTGGAGTTCAAGGTGGTAGAGACTGATCCCTCCCCCTACTGCATTGTCGCCCCTGATACGGTCATCCACTGTGAGGGAGAGCCCATAAGAAGAGAGGTGGGTGATGGACACCATGGGTGGGTCGATATTTAAATCATCAAGAGAGCACATTGTAAGATGAGATTCAACATATTCCCTTTGTGGCTGTGTAGGATGAGGAGGAGTCCCTGAACGAGGTGGGCTATGATGACATTGGAGGAGTGAGGAAGCAGCTAGCTCAGATCAAAGAGATGGTGGAGCTGCCCCTCAGACACCCAGCACTGTTCAAGGCCATTGGAGTCAAGGTGAGATGCCATTTGATTGGCTGTAGAATAGGGGGGAAACATGTCTGCATGATCCTCGTCATTCAACTTGATGCATTTATTATTTTTTTTTTTTTACATACAATTAAGTCACTTTTAAATCAAGGCACCATTGATCCATCTGTTCCAAGTTGTGAAAATTGGTTATTTTGACACCTCTCCTTCTCTCTAGCCCCCACGTGGTATCCTGCTGTATGGACCCCCTGGAACAGGAAAGACCCTGATCGCCAGAGCTGTGGCCAATGAAACTGGAGCCTTCTTCTTCCTTATTAACGGTGTGAATCATGGTTTATTTTTAGTTTTGTTCCAGAGTTTGTAATGACTCATATCTGCTTAGTAAAAATCCCCAAATTCCTGAATTGAAAGCTTCTCAGGATATACTGATGAGTTGAGATGGGACAGCGTGGACCTCCTGGTCCTGAGGCACAACTAGAGCCTTAAAATGTCTGTCTGACTATTCCAAATTCAGCCTATTGGTAATGGCATATGTTTAGTCTTTACATACATTTGCATCAGTAGACTTGACGATATGATTAAAGTTCCAAGTTGCATCTAATTTTACTATGCTTTTTTATGTAAAAGTATTGCAGGGGTTTGGGTTTGTTTATTAATATATAAAGTTGACTGAGGTTGGGGTTTAGTACCAGAGTAAAGTGTATGGTAATGGCTTGTGTAGATCGTTTTTGAAATCAATATGGTTGCCCGTCCCTTTCAGGTCCTGAGATCATGAGTAAGCTGGCAGGAGAGAGTGAGAGTAACCTGAGAAAGGCCTTCGAGGAAGCGGAGAAGAATGCTCCTGCCATCATCTTCATTGATGAGCTTGACGCTATCGCTCCCAAGAGGGAGAAGGTGAGGAGGGAGAACAGGAAACTAAACGAACAGCCGAAGAGCAGTACCGAGCGTACATTGTACTTGATGCCATGCGCTGCAGCCGCATTACGGTATCATTGGCTTCAATGTTTGTCTTTGTAGACTCATGGGGAGGTGGAGAGGCGTATCGTGTCTCAGCTCCTAACTCTGATGGATGGGCTGAAGCAGAGAGCTCATGTCATCGTCATGGCCGCCACCAACAGACCCAACAGCATTGACCCAGCTCTGAGGAGATTTGGTAAATACTACATTGATATAACAGTGGAATGAGTGTCAATGCATATGGGTTGATTATACCAATAGAAATATATTTATTAATATTTGTGTTTTTAGATCTGAATATATTTGACCAATAATGCAGATGAAGAGCACAAAAAATGAGACTTGTGCACAGTCACTAATGGTTAATATACATTTGCTTTACACCTATTGGGCAAAAGAAGAATTTTTTTTTTGTAAGGAAAAAGATTTAGTTTTAATTTAGATTTAGAAAAAGCTTTATGTTAAATAGCCCTCAATGAATCTTTCAAGACCATAGATGCATTTCCCAGGATATGTTGATCATGAGAAACATTACAAGCATTTCTCCCAATTTATGAAGTTAGCATCTCACTCAAATTGTCTATTGCTCCGATGCTGAGAGTGGAGGCAGTTTGTTCTGTCGGTTGACCTCTTTACCTTCTACTGTCTAGAGGCCATGGGATTGACTCAGTCATCAGTGGCATTTATATGCCTTTGTTATTGCTGGGCATCTGCTGTATGGATCTGGTATAGATGCTTTGCTTATTGGTGTGGCCGGTCTGTTTTCTATTTCAGTTGCTCTAATAAGCACATGTTTGTTTGTTTTTCCCAGGGCGTTTTGATAGGGAAGTGGACATTGGCATCCCTGACGCCACCGGCAGACTGGAGATACTACAGATTCACACAAAGAACATGAAGCTGGCTGATGATGTTGACCTGGAACAGGTGTGTTCATGCATGCCTTTTTTATTATTATTATTATTATTATTTTGGTTATTACTATTATATAGTTGGTGACGTGGTGCTTCAAAGATCCTAATGTGTTCTAACTTGAGGTTGGGGCTGGAGGTGCAACTGCATCACAATAGTAAATGTTTACATGTTGACAGAATGGGCAGAGGAGCAAGGGGTGGGTATTTATGCACATCTGCATAGACTGCCAATGCAGCACAGTGAAGATTGAACATGGTTATCGAATATTTTTTCAAGGGAACAATGGGGACAAAAGCTGCATATTATGCCTTTAAATCCGTATAAAGGTATATTACAAGTTTAGTTTCCACCATCAATTATAGTCAAATTGAACTATACTCATTTAGCACAGTCGCTGTACGATCAAATCAAGTGCCCCATTTATGTTCTTCCACTATTCACTATAACCTCGGCCATCAAGCGCAGCATATTGCATAATAGCATAGCATGAGTTTGGTGTTTGCTTTATTTTATTGTCAAAGCACTTAAACTTTGTTTAGGTGGGGCTATACAAAGTCTTTAAGGGCTATACAAAGTCTTAGCTGCCCATCAACGTGACTCAAACATTCTTGAGCACAGCAGACTTAGTCGAACTGGGAATGTTAATGGCAGGAGAAGCAAGTAGTCTAGCACTTAAACTTTAGATTAGATTTATTGTCATGTTATTGAGTACAAGTACTGGGACAGCTAAATGCAGTTTAGCATCTAACCAGAAAGTGCAAGGTATATATTAATATGATATATTAGATGAGGCGGTGTCTGCAGCCTTTAGATTTCCGGTAGTCCACAATGAGTTCTTTGGTCTTCTTGGCGTTGAGGGCTATGTTGTTGTCGGCTGCACCACGCTGCTAGATGCTGGATCTCCTCCTTGTAGGCCGACTCATCATTGTTGCTGATCCGGCCTACCACCGTGGTGTTGCCTGCCAACTTGATAATGGTGTTAGAACCATGCACAGGTACACAGTCGTGGGTGAATAGGGAGTAGAGGAGAGAACTCGGCTCACAGCCCTGTGGGACTCAGGGTCAGGGTGGAGAAGATGTGGTTGTCACAGACTGGGTCTGTTGGTCAGGAAGTCCAAAATCCCAAACTTGGAGTATTAAATGGTCATGGATGGTGGAATGATGTCAGGTGAGAATGGATAAATCTACTGTTGATGGAAGCAAATCTGTCCTGTGAATGCAGAATCCTTTTAGTAACCAAAAATGGATTATTGTATCGTCTGTCATAATTTGCTTTGTAACCAAAATATTTCCGGACAAGCACAAATGGTGTGCAATCTTTGCTGTACTTCAGTTATGCTACAAATCTATTTGATCGCTAAAACAATCATCACAAATCTAATACAATGTAGGCTTCAAGGCCAAGTTCGTTGAAGCATTCCAGTTTCCCGCTACACACATCTATAATAAACTAACACTGTACAATGAGTCTCCCTTATTTTCATCCTCCAACAGGATTTTCCCTGGCTTTTTGGAGGGCTTAGGTGCTGTGTTGCTGGTGAACGCCAGGCGAGGGGGTCCAGGTGGCCCCACCCCTGTTGTAGAGGATTAATTATCAATGTATAATATAAACAAAAGCATTTATTGGCAGATGTCACAGCCTTCTTCTGAGCATTTGACCCTCCTGTTCCTGTTGACCCTGTAAAACCTCCTAACGTAGATGGGTCACAGAGATGAACGATGTACAGCTTTCCAGATACGTGATTATTTACACGTAACGTCATTCAACCGTTGGTTATTTTTAGCTCAATTCAACACAATTCAGCCCAGCGTGCGATAGAGTTGCCGCTTCAAGGATACGAAGTTGCTAGGAGTGGCACGTGCCTGGTAAAACGTAGATTAGGTAGATTTTTTTTTTTTTGATTTTCTTTTTTACATATTACAATTTATTTTCTTTTTTCATATTTCCCGTTCACAAAAACTCTTAGGCGCTGCACCTAAGACTTATAATGGCAGGGAAAACATTGCTCCAAATTAATTGAGACTAATCATTGTAATGATAATTGTGATCACAATATTGGGCAAAATTATCTCAATGGTCATTTTATTCATTATAGTCCCCCTAGTTAAATGTATTGATGTACAAACCTGGGCAAGCAAAGCCACTTTTACAGTTTTACACATTTTATGTGTAAAATGTATACACATTTTATTTGAGTTAAAGGGTTTTCAGCATTACAAAGGCAGTGTTGATGATTGTAGATAATGAAGTTGTTGTGCGTCACCAACCTGGTTGGAATTCCTTTTGAAGTAGTACTTGGTACGTTTCCCTCAGACCAGAGGTTACTAGCATGTCTGGTGCCCCTTCAGAGCAGCTGGTGTACTTTGTGTTGAATGACTATTGTCTGTGTATCTAGGTGGCCAATGAGACCCATGGGCATGTGGGTGCAGATCTGGCTGCTCTCTGCTCTGAGGCTGCCCTGCAGGCCATCAGAAAGAAGATGGACCTGATCGACCTGGAGGATGAGACCATTGATGCTGAAGTCATGAACTCCCTGGCTGTCACCATGGATGACTTCAAGGTGAGAACAATACGGCCTTGTTTGATGTTGTTGGATGAATGCAAGTTCTTGTTGTATTAAAGCGTTTCACTTGACCTGTAATGGTGAGCTTTCCCTAACACGTTCATATGTTCACCATGTGTTCCAGTGGGCCCTAAGCCAGAGTAACCCATCAGCCCTGAGGGAGACAGTTGTTGAGGTTCCCAACATCACCTGGGAGGATATTGGAGGTCTTGATGATGTCAAGAGGGAGCTGCAGGAGCTGGTGCAGGTATGTACCACCTCTAAAGGCAGAGCTTATGTCACTAAAACGGATATAACGCACTCCGTTTAGGTAGGCTTGTCCTAAGTGTCATTGTTTTCCTCTTTAAATTCAGTATCCAGTGGAGCACCCAGACAAGTTCCTGAAGTTCGGCATGACCCCATCCAAGGGAGTGCTGTTCTACGGCCCCCCTGGTTGTGGTAAGACACTGCTGGCCAAGGCCATTGCCAATGAATGCCAGGCCAACTTCATCTCCATCAAAGGACCTGAGCTACTCACCATGTGGTTTGGAGAGTCGGAGGCCAACGTCAGAGAGATCTTTGACAAGGTGAGATAATGTTGAGAAACAGCTGTTGAAATAACTCTTATCGTCGAACTTGACACGGGTATAGTGGTGAATATATTGTAAATGTTGTACATTTAATGCTACTGTGTTGAGTTGTGTCAACTTTTTGGGAAATACACTTATTTGCTGTCTTACCCAGAGTCAAACAAGGACATTGATATCAATTTCATCTCTGTGCGTCCAGTACAAAGATAGCTCTGGGTACATGCTGTCCTAGGTCCAGACCTAAGTGCTTCGAAAACAGCAACGCCTCGTTCTTACACTTTTATTTCTACACGTGTTAAATATATAAGACACAACATGTATTTAAGACGGCTCTGGAGTTGGAAGGTGCATTTCTTCACTTTTGATGGAGCAGGGCTCATTTGCCCACCAGCATCCAGTCTTTATGTTAAGCTAGGTTAGCATGTACCCGGAGCTATGTTTGTAGCTTGTATTTTCCAAAATGTTGGCGTGTTCCTTTAACCATTTTCGCTTGATTTCATAAACCTAAGCATGAATTCCAACATTCCTTGTTTCTCTGTGTCCAGGCTCGTCAGGCAGCCCCATGCGTCCTGTTCTTTGATGAGCTGGATTCCATAGCCAAGGCCCGTGGCGGCAATGTGGGAGACGGTGGTGGAGCTGCCGACCGTGTCATCAACCAGATCCTCACTGAGATGGACGGCATGTCCAGCAAAAAGAACGTCTTCATCATTGGCGCCACCAACAGACCAGACATCATTGATCCTGCCATCCTGAGACCCGGCCGTCTGGACCAGCTCATCTACATCCCCTTGCCCGACGAGAAGAGCAGGATCAACATCCTCAAGGCCAACCTCCGCAAGAGCCCCATCAGCAAGGTGACAAATGTTGCTACTCGTGCATGTATCAGCGCATGTAGTGCACATGTCTGCTGGTAGTAGTGTGACAATTTTTACTTTCTATCTTTTTTATTTTTTATTATGGTATAACTATATAATCAAATTACTATATCCTTATGTTTTGGTCCTAAACTTCCATTCATGTTTTTTTTTTGTTTTTTTGTAATAGGATGTGGACCTAGATTTCCTGGCTAAGATGACCAATGGCTTCTCTGGAGCTGATCTGACAGAGATCTGCCAGCGGGCATGTAAGCTAGCCATCAGAGAGAGCATCGAGAATGAGATCCGCAGAGAGAGGGAGAGGCAGACCAACCCTTCAGCCATGGTCAGTGTGTGCTTACTATAGGCCACTATTTCTATCTTCATCCATTTTTTCCACATCTGGCAAAGGATCCATCCATAGCCTGCTGCTGATGCTTCTGACATTTGGATATTTATCCTCCAACCCCCCTTAAATTGTCTTTGCAGGAGGTGGAAGAGGATGACCCTGTTCCTGAGATCAGGAAGGACCATTTTGAGGAGGCCATGCGATTTGCACGTCGCTCCGTCAGTGACAACGACATCCGCAAATACGAGATGTTTGCCCAGACACTGCAGCAGAGCCGTGGCTTCGGTTGCTTCAGGTACGTTTTTACGTTCGTTGGTTTTGCCGCAGACATTGCGTTTACGGCGTTTCAGCGTCATCTGGCGTCGCTATAAGAACGAGTACGTGACCTCTTATTTCTTCCTCTCCCGTCAGGTTTCCCTCCAGTACTACAGGGGGCAGTGGTCCAAGCCAGGGCTCAGGGGGCACCAGCGGCGGCCCAGTTTTCAACGAAGATAACGACGATGACCTTTATGGATAAGCATACACTGCCACACAGTGGCCAGTACTGGGATCACACCTGTACAAATTCTCACCAGATTCCACATTTTTAGGACTTTGTGCTTCTTTCATGTGTTCCTTTTTTGTATGATTTCCCTCGGGTGGAGAAAGCATGTAGCCGCTTGGTTTGCTCTGGCTTAGATGTGGGCAGGGACAAGGGAATGCATAGAAATGGAAGGTGATTGGTTGAT
>OMKK01033475.1:0-12790 GCA_900302305.1 Polymixia japonica | reverse complement strand
CCCCCCCCCCCGTATGACGGATGATGCTCGGTCAGTTAGGGGCTGTATACAGAAACGGAGTGGCTGCTAGTCGATAAGGATCCAGACGACAGTTTCACAGCCAGGGTTCTACTGCGAGCATTTCCTGGTATTTAAAACGCAGAGGAAGGAAACAAAGAAACGGATGTGTGCAGGATACAGCAGATCACACTAGACAAAGAAAGAGCCACTGGAAACACAGATTATGGTTTCACGTGAATTGTGGAGGGGGATGTGTCTAAGCAATCTAGAACTACAGAGAAATCTAATGGCTCTCAGTGTATAAACCGATTAAAGCATCTGATCATGATCTCTATTGTGAAGACAAACATCGGGGGCAGGATGTGTACTCTTCTGGTTGTTATAGTAAACAGGGTAGTGAATAAGTTATTTGGGAAATGGAACATTTGCTCAAGAATCTTTAAACATAGGGGAGCATATGACTATGCCTCAAGATAAAGCCAATTTTCCTCAAGCTATTCAGAATGGGGACACCGGGCTTTCCACTGCCCCACTGGCATGGGTAGTGGGATATTATAGGGAATGGCAACATTTCTAAGAATGTTGCCAGCAGTGGGAATACAGTGATCATTGTGAACAGGATCAGTAGCTATAGCTCTGTGCAACTAATCTAAAATTGTGAAAAATAGCTTTCACAACTATTTAATTGTTGAAATTGTTGTCTTGGCAATCATTTAAAACATCTCATTTACCTGTAGTCTAGTCGGGTTTTAATAAATGCCTTTAAGCAAAATTCTCAGCAATATCATCATTATCGTGCAGCTCTAGGTAGCCATCGGTATCTATGTTTCCATCCAATTGTCAAGCAAATTTTAAGCAAACTTTTGAAACGTTGCAAAATGTAAATTGCAAATCAAGAGTTTCCATCGACTGGGTTGAAGCAAGTAAATAGGTTATCTGAACATAGAATGTACCTACAGAAAAGGGAAAGTCTCCATCATCATTTATCGACAAAAAAACATTTCCACCTCAAACAAGTGTAAAAACTTTTTTTGCTATATTGAGGAACTTTTATTGAAATTTACCGTTTCCATTCAGAATTTCTAATTCGATACACCACAATTTGCATAAAAATGCTTGGATGGACATGAATCTACTGGTACAGTGATAAACTGGACCCAGTGTCTGCCTCCTGGCTTCCTTGTCGCCGTCTCCCCTGCTGCGACAGGGTGATAACAGTACCTGTTGGGCTGGTTCTCCTGTACGAAGGGGTAACAGGTGATAAGGTAGCTGGGGATAGGCGTCGTCTCCACCCCTCCACCACCTCCGCCTGCACCTCCACTCCCTGCTCCACCACCCGGCTCTCCAGAAAGACTCATGCTGACTAAGGATCCTTCCAGACCTTTCTTCTGTGGGATGAATGGTTCCACTTCGGCTGACAGTTTCACATCCTGCACACAGAAGCACAGCCACTGCAAATCAGTGTTGACCAACAATTATACATAACTTGCTCGGAGCCAGTGTTATGTTCAGCCTTTGTGATCGAAACGCATTAAGCGTTGCTCATTGACCAATCAACTCCCTTGAGAAATTATGTCACTGTTCATTGAGGATTAGATGCGCAAAAATTATAACTTAAAACACTTCTAAATTCGCTCACTTTAGTAACTGTGGTATAGGTTACTTACTGTCCATAGCTATTGAATGTTAATTTAAAAAAAGATGTAAAGACTGTATATGTGTATATTCCTGGATATTTGCATGATATCTTTCCAATAAAAAAATGTGTGCAGATAGTGAGAGGGTCTCTTAGCAGATCAAATTTAAAAAAAACAGATAAATTAAGATGGTAAAGGTCTTTACGGTACATGAAGAGAAAATGCATAAAAAATACATAGAACATTGATACATTGAAAAGTAATAAAAGTTCAATCAAGAACTCTCTCTGCAAGCTCCATGCTAGTGGAACACTCTAGTGACTAGAGTCTAGTCAGACACACTGGGTACACAGGGAGATAACTCCCTCTGCAAGCTCCATGCTAGTGGAACACTCTAGTGACTAGAGTCTAGTCAGACACACTGGGTACACAGGGAGATAACTCCCTCTGCAAGCTCCACGTAGGTGGAACACTCTAGTCAGGGACACTAGATTAAAAATTAAGAGCAAAGACAGGGATGAGCCAGAACCGTGGAACAAGTATTTAATTAAAAGCCTGCTCGAACAGGTAGGTTTTGTGCGTTTTTGTTTTTATGTTTTAAATGTTCTGGGTAGGGTGTTCCACGGTTTAGGAACGGTTAAAAGGTCAGCACCTGAGGACAGATTTGACTAGATTTGACTTTTTTAGTAGAGGCTTCACTACTGCTGCTTTGAAGGCATTAGGATAGATTATCTTTAGGACAGAAGGAGACAAACTACGCTCTTGAGAAATTTGCTAGTTACTGGGTCAAGAGCACGGGTGGAGGAGTTTGAGTTACAGTCTTGCAGAGTTCAGTTTGTGTAATATTTTCACTACATGCCTGCAGCAGCAAGAAAAATGTGTTTGTAAAAGAGAAAGAGGCAGGGTGTATAGAGTACACCAGCAGGCCAAGCAGCCTCCTGCCATCAGGCTTCTTCATCCATTGGAGGGCAATCAGAGCTGGCCGTTGCATAGACCTATATCCTCATACTGTGCCATAAGGCTGACAGCCTTCAGCCTTCAGCCTCCAGCAAAAAGAATTATCAGGAGTCATAAAAAAAAAAGCCTGTTTCAGCTCAAAGATGACCAGACACAACTTCCAGGGGGATATAGAGAAAGAACACAATATGTCAAAAAAAAGGGCCTCAGCTATAGTATTTGTCTACAGTCAAATTCTTGTGTAACCAAGACAACAGTGGGTGACATTTAAGCTGGGACTGGCCACTGACTAGCCTTTTTTCCATGAACAACTTACATTCATAATGAAGGCAGGCCAGTGCCTACAACTTGCACAAGCCCAGGCTTCATTTGGGTTTCCCTTGTACCTTAGGCTTCTAACTCCTTTTAATCTCTTAGAAAATGTTATGCTAAAGGAAGAGCTTTTCAGAGGACAGGTGGAGTTTATTAATATATATTAATAACTGTTTAGTTATAGATTGAAAAAAAACAAAACTTGATTGTGTGTAAATTGATAGATGTAAATGCAATCTGAGACTTGCAGTTAAGGCTCTACATGCCATGCTCCAAGCACCCCTTAGCTATTGGAAAGCTCTTGACAACAGAACAAGAGACAAAAGACTGTAGTTTTGTTTTTTGTTTTTTAAATGACACGTAGCAATTTAAGGACTTTAATAGGACAGTTAATCTATCTGAATACTGTTTATGATGATTAGTTTCTAACTATTTCTATGTGTGTGTGATCTTCAAATGAAACGAAAATGTTTTTACTGTGGTGAATGAGGTGTTTCCTCTGTATTCCCTCAGCATGGGTGTCCCAACACAGCAAGAGTGCCAGTACAATCTCACCTAATAGCTTTCTAAAACACAAAAACATTTAGTCCAAATGTTTAGATGTTCAAGTTTTCATTATGATGATATGATTAACTATCCACAGAATTTTTTTTATATCATTGCAAAGTTCCTAGAAACCTAACTTGAAACCAAATGGGCATGGATGTGTAAGCAAAACTAAAATAAGCCCAAGCACCAGTGCGACATACTTAAACTTCAACCTAACCCATACCTAAACTTCACACAACCTTCTACAGGACTTGCATATATCCACTAAGGTTAATCAAATAGATCAAAGCTGCTGACGCATTTACAACACGAAAAGACGTGTGTATATAGAAGCGTATATTTAAGAATGTCCTCTTATTAATTGTAACACATAGTCTATTACAAGTCTGTCTGGTTTTGTAGGTCTCTGCCAGAGCAGACTTGAGTCTAGACAAATAAATATTATTGAAAAAACTGAAAGCCAGCTTGCCTATTCCAGACGCATCTAAAGTCACATGGGCTGAGCCTCGGACAAGACAGGGTATCCTGTATATCTAGAGACACAGCCTGAGAATGAAACCAAACAGTATCATCCAGGGCTTGTCTCCTGAGTAAATCAAGTGCTTAAATCCACCCAGAAAAGGTGCCATTGTTTGACCGATGTCACACCGGATGCAACACCAGATTCCAACAGCGCAAGGATTTTAACATCATATTGTTATCTCCGTCTATGGCTATGCTAGAGGGTGGGGTTCTGATTAATGTAGAATTCCAGAGTCTATCTTCCATCTGCTGTTGAAGTCCCAAGCTAGAGATATAAACCACTCATTTTAATTTGAGACAGAAAGGCTCTTGGAAGTGACCCATCTCCAATCCCCCACTCAGCTTACCATGATCTTCCTAGAAATGTCAAGGGAATATGACTGATATAGCCTAGATCATTCCTAAAAAAACATCCAACTGTAACATCCCAGACCCCAAAGCATTAATTAGTGGGAATCTAAAGTACATTTTATGCACATCCCTGATGAATAGATGTATTGTTGGTCTACCACAAAAAACTTATTTTGCTTGTACTATACACTGTCTTTTCCACTGCAGATTGTGTGCGTCTCTTACATCTTACATCTCTTACACCTATGGCTGCCACTGGTGTTGATACTCATTTGAAATCACAGTTAGATTGCAGTAGCTCCTATTCAGGCCCAGCCTACAATGGCAGCTATGGCCAAGAGGCCACATCAACCTCATCTGCTATTTAGAGTGGAGGATGAGGAGAGTTGACAGAGTTCAGAGCACAAAGACGTTCCTTCCATTCTCTGAAACAGAGGTCGGGATGCATGAATTGAGTATCAGTGCAGCCAGCAGTCATACAGACAGCTATTGTTTCCCCACTGCTACCGTCTGTGGGTGGTTCTCTCATTCTGCCTAAACTAATCTATAGACCCTGACCAATCTACACAAAGTGGTGGCAGAGAGAGCCTGTATAGCTAGCTCAATACCAAAATAAACTACATGGTGTGAATGCAACCTCCATCCCCAGAGCCATATGATTGCAAGAGTTCAGGACTAGTTGGTTTAGATGGTACAGTTTAGCTGATAGGGGGTAGTTACAGGATTAGGTCTGAGAGGATAAAGTAGGGACAGTACCACAGGGTAAGCTAATTACACAACAAGCCATAGTAATGTGTTGAAACCTTACTGGCAGCTAGGCATTGTGAATTCTGGACTCCACCGGAGACTGAACTATCCTTAAAATGTGTAAAGGGAAACTGGGGGGAGAACCACCTTTGGATACAAGTTTTAGTCACAATTCAGCCAGCTGTTAAGGTTGTGCAGCATGTAAACGTGGTCTCTGTGTGTGAATAGCTCTGATTGTGGAACAAGTATTGAGGTCAGACCCAGATGTGCAGCTGTTGGGTATGACAGAACTAGGAACGAGTGGAATGGGGGCTACTAATCTCAGAAGCCTTTGTTTTCTCAAGTCTTTGTCATCGACTCTCACACTGCCATCAAACACTATCTGTAGTTTTACTGTAGAATAAGGGCGGGCTAACCCCCCACTCCCCCCCCAAAAAACAACCCAACAACAACAGAATAAACATACAGAATACCACGACACCGGACCACTGAAGCACGCATTTAATAAACCTAAAGTTAAATGGTCAGGAAATATATTGAATATTACCCGGAGCACAACAAGCTCATGACCCGAGAGGCCCCGTGTTGTAAAGCCAATAAAACATCAGTGCCAATTAAGCTACTAGACACCCTGAGCCATTTAAACAACGAGGCATAAATAGCAGACTTAACTTTCCGCATAACAAACCACAATCAATGGAATGTCACAAATGCAGAGGAACCAGACGCACCGCTGCAGACGGTCCAGAGAACCATCCCGTCGCCCCTGACAACAATCTTACACACTACGTGACGTTTCTACCTACAGTCGTTGTTAGAAAGTGTTGCCTGTACACCCCAATAAACAACAACATAAATACAGACAAGTCACCCCACCAACACTGTCATACGCACAGTGCCATCAGATGACAGCCGAGACGTTTAGCCGCAGCTACTTTAACTTAGCTTTTACCCGACGCTACCTAACGAGACTCACACGCTCGAAATAAAACATTTAATAACATATCATGACATTTTTTGTAAGTTGGATTTGTGTAGAGAATTTTTAAAAGATGTGCAGGTCGCAACAGAAGAGAGAAAGGGGCTGTCCGTGTTATGTGGCTACGGTTGTGGTTAGCTGTGTTAGCTAGCTCGTCAGTCCGGCTAACTAAAGTTAGCTAGCTAGCTCACTTTA
Source organism: Polymixia japonica (assembly GCA_900302305.1). Classification (NCBI taxonomy): domain Eukaryota; kingdom Metazoa; phylum Chordata; class Actinopteri; order Polymixiiformes; family Polymixiidae; genus Polymixia; species Polymixia japonica. Next base: position 6,541 of record OMKK01033475.1, on the reverse strand, counting down.
AGGTCCACATGACAAAACCCCCCAATTCCTGATGTAACAATTTCCTCACCGTCGTCTAACCGCACCGAACTCGTCTCTAATGATATCTCATCACAATTTTTAAACAGCAGCTTTTTTTATTAAAGCTGATGTTAATTCGATTTAGGGCCTAAGACTCCAATATAACTGTCTCCCTTACGAGTTTCCAGGCTAACCGCCACCAACATGTAGAAGGCAGCCAGACATCCAGACAGTCCCGAGTAACACATTACCTTGTTGTCACCTGCATCCATGTCAGTCACTGAAGCCCCGGACAGACCTTCATGGACCACGACGCGGACGTCAGGAGGTGGACGATTTTATTTTCTTCATTGTAAACACCGTTGAATCGTTAGTGCGATTCACACACACAGTTCCTTTCAGAGCCCACTCCCGTGGCCAGACGCTGCTCTGACGACTAGCTCTTAGCTGTGCGATCGCTGCTAATGCGGTCGGTCGCTGTCGGAAGAAAAATGGGAGTCACCTGGAACGGAAGCCCTACAGGCCCAAAAAGAGCTGAAACGCTACTACCGACTGGTTTATTCTTAGTGCAACTAAAGACGTCATAAGAAAAACAAGATAGTTAGGCGCGACAATCGAGTACAAGGAAAAAAATGATTGAGTCGTGTCTCCTTTACATACATTGAGAAACATTTATTTGACTTGTACTTTTAAGTTGGACAAACTGCCCTGCCCATCAGAGTTCAAAATGTCTAGTCAAAGTTGCATCGTTTGAGTGCTGAGGGATTTGAAGAGTTTATTATTACCACCAAGCAACAGTATACATTGAATACTGTGTACAATTAATCATACACATTTTGGACTTTTCAAAAACAATTAAAGCGTTTGTGTGCTGCATATGAAAAGGCTTGCCAATCAGCTACACCAAGAACAGAAATCAGTGTCGGTGTTTTCCTCTGGTCAGACAAAATCAACTCATTTTTTTCAAAGGATGGTTCTTGTGGGTCTTGAAGGTTTTTTCTTCTTGAAAATGGTGGTATTCTCAAAACCTGTGCTGTGTATCTCTTAAGGTATACTTGAAGAAGCACAGTAGTATATTGTATGGATGCATTCAGACATGCCATTTTCTTTGTCTCTTTGTTTTACATGTCAATCATGTGAGTTTGCTAACGATAGCTTGGTTGAGTGAGTTCAGCTGATTCGTCCATTTGTCTAAAGCTGTGTAGCGAGCCCCTCCTCTCTTCTGGTAGTCCAGTTCTAGTAGCTGGTTGACTTGGTCGATGCGGCCATGGATTGTGCTGGAATGAAATGCAAAGCCAAGAACTATGATCAAAGAGATCAGAATAAACTCAGTAAAATGTGTTGATCTTTCCTGTATTTGTATAACTAGAGTCTGAAGTGGAATATTACAGTACAAGCTGTAAACAAAACAATAAATAAATAATAATAGTAAAAATATATATACACACTGCTATGTGTGATATTCTGACACAGAAAAGAGGTGTGTCATGTCAACACACTGGCCAACCTGAAGTGGCAGACACTTGTTGTGAAGATCATACTTCACTGAACCTTTGCATAGCAGTCTTTTTATGTTATTTTAAAAACTGACTGAAAAAACCCAGAAGTGTACCGGAAGACTTTTCTGACTCATATTACGGCATGCTTTTTCTGACTACAATGACGATTCTATTATTTTCCCCTGCTGATTTTAATGGTCTGGAATGAATGCATTTAATTAGCAGACCACTTATCCACTCTTATACATTTTAAAGCATTAAAGCGACTGCAGTAACAAAAACAAATTTATGTTTGAATTTCTAATAATGTCTTTGTCACTTTAAAAGTTACACTTTAAGAATTAAAGCAAAGTTATAAGAATATATGCTTTAATTTCCTGCCATTTACATCAGTGGCCCAATATGATGGGGCTGTCACTAAAGCCTATGCTGTAGGTGAATTGCTTTTACAGTGTAAGAGGTCCATTAAGAGCAAGATCCAACTGACAACTACATTTCTCTGAGGGCCAAGGGCTACAAACTATGAGGAACTCTAGAACTATTTATAGACAAGAAACTAGTTTTTCCTCTGTGCCAATTTCTCAGCAGACATGTAAGAGAGGTACATACTTGTCCAAGATGCACTGCACCAGCAAACTCTCCACATCACATACGTCAATGTTCAGCTCCTAAAAAAAGGGGAAAAAACATTACTTATTTTGGTGTCTATGTCAAGGGTAATGTCAGCACCTGATCTGATTTTAGGCAATAATGCACAGTAGATCATATTGTAAATATTGTGTAACAAGTATTGCGCTATGCATATATAAACAGTTGTTACCAAGTTAAAAGTGCATTAATACACATTACTCAATATTTATCATGACTATGATAAAAAAGGAAAGACATTATTAGGTAAATCAATATATTGTGTAATCTGGGCTCACCTTAGAAATGAAGGGGATGTGTATTCTTGTGTATGGTTTGATGAGTTTGATAAGTACTTGAGTTCTAATGTTCCGTAGGAGTTCTGCAACCCAAGATCACACGTCAGGTACCAGTTAGACAGGACAATGCTCTTTAAATATTTCTGAATATAGACTTAATTCACAATCACCACTTACCCTCTATGTGCTCTCTGATGAAGGGGTCATCCATTATGTTACTGTGATTTGTTTTTAAGATTTTCTCAAATTCTGTGATGTCATTATTCTGGTAGGCGCTGGGAGGGAATAACAATCCTGTTGTTACACTCTATACATTGTGTTTTCAATCCACAACAAAATCTCTCATCTCGACAGTTTCCCCAACACATTTTCAAATATTAGCTTTCTATATAAATATGCCATTCTTTCTACAGTTTTGGGTGTGTGTTCTTGGTCACTTGTTTATGTCAGAGGAACCCAAAATGTATGCAAGGAAACTAAGTAATTACAGACAATGGCTATTTTTCATTGAAGCAGAGCAAGTAAGGAAGCAGAAGACAACAACTGGTCAAGGGCAGACAACGAGAAAGAAGCTGACATACCAAATACGGAGTGATAATTATCATCTTTAAAATTTTTATCATGTGAATATACACTTACCTTACTAGGTTTGTCATTGCTAGGATCTCTGGGTCATTTTTATATGGCTTGGCCTTTGAAGGACAAAACAAAAGATGTTTCAGTCACTTGTAACTCTACATTTTTGTTGATTTAATTATTATTAAACCCTACTCCGTTTTGGCCAAGCAATCTGATTGGTCCAAGGCACATTCTAACCATGCTGATAGTTACTTATAAGATGTGTTAGTTCCAGATAAAAACAATACATGACCCTCCGGGAAATTCCCCCTTTGCACAACTTACCAGTTATGTAATGAGAACAGTTCTGGTGTCTGCATTCTCAGCATATAACAGGTAAGTAGTCCAAAGGGTGAATTTCCTGGAAAGTATTCCTTTAAAAAAAAAATTCTAAACAACCAGGAAGAAAAAACTAATTTAAGAGTCTACACACCTCCTGAGAGTCAAAGGGGTTGATCCCTGACTTCATCAGCATGTTGGCGAGGACGAGGTACTTCAGGCACGTGGTCCTTCTTGGGCTCCCGGACTCGTCGTAGTTCTTAAAAGCCTCAAAGAAGTCTGTGTGAGCCTTCTCAAACTCGCCCTCTCTCAGATGCATCTTCCCGCCGCACTCTGGTCACGATCAAACAAGGGTCATTGAACAAACGGCTATGCTTATAAAAGGAGGTATGCACTTCATAGGAGGCTTATCAGACACCAATCATTACCTCTAATGACTCCCATGATGAGTGGATGAGGGATGGCGGATTTAATGTGAAGTGACTGCTCATACAGGGCCTTCAGCTTCTTGTTGTTCTTTTGTGCCGTGTACATCTGGATCTCCAGAGCGTAGATCTCCAACAGCTGCGTGCCTTTTTTCAGGTCATCCTCTCCGTCATCTGTCTATGGTTGACAAAGAATTACAAGACCGCCGATCACTTAATTATTTCCATCGCGTCTACCTCTGCCCACTAAAGTCTGGATTAGATCAGATTTTCCTTTTTCATTCTTGCACACAATTGTCATGTAAACACCAGTCTGGTTACCTTAATCAGAGCGAGGTCATAATTGGTGTAAGCATGATCTGGTTAACACACCTAGATTTCTGTTCCAATATTTTGAATTTTTTGGCCATGTATACATGTTAGTCTGATTCCAATTGCTTTTTTAAATGTGTGCATGTGTGAGAAAGGTCACAGGGGATGTTGACCCAGACGCAGTGAGAGTGTGTTTTGGTTTACACAAATGATAACATGATGGCACTCCAGTGTAACGTGCTTTATGACATTATAGCATCTTCTATTCTCAAGACGCCTTGCATCTAGGTGTTTGCTAAACATATCAATGTGATCTAACAAAGACGTTTTTGGGTCTGATATGGAGATAGCCATGGGCCACATCATTCCATAACTCTTTGAGAACATTCCAGAGGTTGTCCTGTGATGTTACAGTATGTTTCACCTTTTCATATGTTCCCATAGATGTTCAATGGGTTTAAGGTCTGGTAACTGGAGAGAAAACCATACAAGTCAACACTCCTTGCTCTTCCTTGGAATTCAGATAGTCCTGGCCTTCGTGCAGGCAAGAATACCTCTTAGGAAACGGTCTGAGATGTTTTTCTCCAAGAATTATGTTTACATGCATTTACCTGACATGACTGGTGCAGTTGTCTGAGGATCTTCTGCAGTTTTCCGTACTCTTCTCTCTCTAGGTACAGCTTCCCCAACTACAGAGCCACAGCAGAAACAAGAGTTGGACAACAGGAACACATCTGACCATTTCTTTAAGGAGGAAATCATGAAAGTCAGATGCAATAAAAAAAAACAACAACAAGGAAGCCCTGCTTACCTTTGTGTTAGTTTTAAACCATAATCTGTCATTTTTCGCATCTTTCAATGCCTCCAGTGTGGTTTCATAGAACTCCTGTAGTAAGTCCATCTAATAACACAGGAAAAAGTAAATAAGATAGAGAGAGACAGAGTGAAAATATCAGGTAAGTGACATACAAGGCTATATGTAACTGCCAGGTGGCTTTTCTCACTCTTATATGATACATCCGTACCTGTTTGGAGGTGGAGATGTAGTCCAGGATGGAGTTGATGGACTTCTCTGAGTAGTTCCTGGTGACAGCACTTCTGATGTATGTTAGCAGCTGCTTGTATCTGTTCATCATCTCTGGGAAGTTAGTCTGCAGGATTGAAAACAATTTAAATTTCAATCATTTCAAAACAAACATTTCAAAGATTCGTATCTAAAAGGAAGCCAGTCAACAACGTGTTAGTTAGTGTGTTAGTAAGACACGTTGCTTACCAGTTTGAAGTTGATTTTGATCATCTGTTTCAGTGCTTTGAATCCCCATTCTCCCTTCTCTCCTTCCAACTCCAACACCTGACACGCAAATACAATCATCAGCTGTCAGTACATTCTGGGGATTTAAAAATGACAGCAAAACAGACTGCAGAGTGCTGCAAACCATTAAGAAAGACAATCATGTTAAGGAGTACCACCTCACCTTTTGGAAGCTGCTCAGCGCTGCTTTGGGGTCATCCTCTTTCAAGGCTTTAGAGTTGTAGTACTGGTTCTCCAGGTCCACATTGGGTTCTGAGTTGCTGTCTTCTGAATATTCCTAGGTTTACAAACATGCACCTCAAAATTCAAATAACACAATCCAGTGGTAACAGGTGCAAATAGGCTTGACAATATAGCAGAAACTGCTAGCTAATACTAGCAGGATGCATCTCAATTTTCATTAGTAAACATCAGTCAACTCGTGATCTGAATTGAACAGACGGGGCCCAAATGAACACAGCTATGCTAGACTAGCACAGCTAACACGTCATGATTAATAACTAACTTAACGCTTAACCTGTGTAAATCGTAGCTAAAACAAACTAACGATCGCTAGCCAACAAGCTACTCCTCCCTCCAGTCAGTTTAGACTCAGTTAGCTTCAGCCTTCATACTGGCGTCAGCTAGCAAACAAGCTAACGTTAGCTCGTCCACTCGCTAGGTAACCGTTAAGATAGTCCTCTTTTCTTCCGAAGAAGAAACGAAATCGCGGCTAAAACAACGTGAATCCGCCGTGCACATTACCAGATCATAATCCTCCTCATCGTCGCACATGAAATCATCTTCCATGTCGGACATATTGACGGTGTTTTTCGTCCTTATCTCAGCAGCCTCACTAGCCAGGCCTGTGTTGTGGTGTGCTAGTGTGGGTGTCAGGGCTGGCAAACGAGCAGAAGCACCTCGTTTTGACCGTAGATGGCGCTATTAGATAACATCAGACAAGGCTGACCGATATCTGAATAGTGTAGCATGAAATGGCTGCAGTGAATCATAGACGTCAACTATGATTCTAGTAAGGAAAATTTGTGTAATTCATTGGTGTCATTGTAATCTATTGTATTATATATCTATGGATTTTTTTTTATTCATAGATATATACTCATCAACGCTCATTAATGAGTTTTGACCTACAGTACTTGAGTATTTTTCTCTCTAATTTGAGTAATTCTA